>OY720679.1:125760973-126032196 GCA_963170755.1 Amphimallon solstitiale | reverse complement strand
ATATGGATTTGTTGGTATTTTAGAAATTCGTTATTAATGTACCACACATCTATGTACTTATAAAAAATAAATTCCAGAAGCGCGGAATTTCATTCGTCTAATTTTAGCAGGATTATCTAACATTTTTTTTACATTTCTTATTGAATACATAATTCTAGTATATCCCATATTTTTCGTTTTATGAAAAACTACCTGGTTTTCTAGTAAAAGAAAAATTAAATGTTTTGGCTGGATAAACATGAAATTATTATTCATGAATTAATTATTACACAAAATGTATCAATTTATTTTCAAATTTACAAGAACAATAATTTAAACACCTCAGTCAGTGCATTTAAAATAAGTGTTTTTTTTTGCATAGTTACTTTGATAGTCGACTTTTTTTTTATAAAAAATCGTGATAAAAGTACATATTACATTTGTGACTACTTTTTGCACAGTATTTTGGAGATATTGGTAATTTTGTACTAATCAGTATTTTAATCAATAATTATACTAACCAGCATTTAAATCAGATTTGAAAAACCAGCCTTAAGACGTATATTTACACATTCTCTCATATTTACTTGAAAGAAGGTACGAACTTTTTAATCAATCCATTACATGTACAGAGGTGAACATATACGAAGTGAGCATAAAGGAATACAAGCGAAATCCTTTATCAATAAAAACGAATCACTCTTGTAGTGATAATAGCAATGGTAAGCCTCAGGAAGAGGAGGGTGGATGATATGGACCTTAGAAATTCGAAAATTCATTTATATATCTACTGCCACATACATACACGCACACATATATATTTTCTATGGAAAAGACGGCCTTTTCTATACACACATTTACACGAAACATGTACATATATGTGTATAGAGGATAACGTAACTAATTATTATATCGATACCTTGACCAACTAGCGGTTTTGGACTTTGGAGCGAACCGACCCTCTACAGCATTTCACACGCATAATACATAAACGCGCGCCCTTATTTTTGAATCGTTTCGGTCAGCTATTGGGGTGAAGGTACGTAGGTAAAGTTTACCCTTTAAACTTTCCTTTTAATAAGGGAGATAGTTGAAACGCCGATATAGAATATCCGCATTCTGCGTATATCAGCGTGGATACATACATGGAACAAAACTGCTTCTGAAGCGTTTATTTTCAGATATAAATTGTAATAGAATTTTAGAACTTTTAAACGCTATCTTCTCTATAAAACATTTTTGATGCTCTTCTACAGAGATAATGAAACAATATTTGACTATGTACGAATTGAATAAAACAGAATTATTGTAGATTAGACGGGAAATGTTACTTTTTTAAGATTAGAAATCGATAATGTGTATGGAAATGTGGGGAGTATGTATTAGTATTCAAAACAAAATTTATTTAAACTTAATTTATTTTTTTCTGCTAAAATTGAACATTTTGAAATTGATAGTATAGTTAGTAGTATAATGGTGATATCGGTCAAGTATTTTCAATTCAATTCAATCAATTATTTTCATTTCAGGATAGTGTACAGACTTACAGATACAAATTGGCAGCTACACCCATCAGTCAGTCTATAGATAATTCAATAATATGTATGATACATACGAGGCATGTTCTCTTTCCGCTGAGCCTGTCTAGCAGGACAAATTTTGTATGACAATTTCAATCAGTTGTTTAAAAGTTTAGTTATAGTGACAGATGTCAAATATACCTGATTGTTTGAAAATTGCATTAGTTTAAAGTACTCCTTTCGCCAATAAATCATGGAACACAATCGAGGGGTGATTTTATACAATTTCAAGCGTGGCTTAAGCCGTAAAGAATGTTTTGAGGAAATCAATCGAGTGTTTGGTGACAAGTTGTGTTGCTTCGCTACCGTAAAACGGTGATACAACGCGGTCGACTGCTCTTAAATGACAGTTTTCGAGCTCCTAAGCTAAAAACGGTAGTTACAGAAAAAAATATTGCTCTTATTCGGAATATGATTGTAGAAGACCGGCATACTACTGTCAGAAGGATTCAAGCAACTTTAAAGATTGGTGTGATAGCAACACATTATTTTACACAAACATGTGAAGGTCCGTAAGCTTTGCTCTCGGTGGATTCCCCAAAACTTGACTTCAATTCAAAAAGAAAACCGTGTGAGATGGTGCAGATCTACACTAGATCGCTCTAACCGTGGATCACAAAAATTAATTTGGCGCGTTTGCCAGTAAAATGGAAATCGAATTGGAAAACTTGGATGACATGTGATATCATGACAGAGCGGCTTCTTCAATTGGATAGGAAAATAGATACCCAAAAAAGAAAAATTCTGCTTTTAATGCACAACGCAGCTTCTTATCCATGGCAGCCCCCGTTTGTATAATATAAAAATCATATTTTTGCCTCCAAATGCAACAGCATATTGCCAACCTCTTGATCAAGGAATCAAACAACATTTTAAAATCTTATACAGATCTCATATTTTAAAACGTATTTTAGTCGAAATGGTCAGTGTTTCGTCTGCAAATGAAATGGTAACAAAAATAGATTTGTTAGATGCTATTTATATGATCACAGCCGCATGACAAACAGTCTGCCACGAAACAATTAAGAATTGTTTTTAAAAAGCAGGGGTTTGTCAAAAAGACCCAAATCCTACAATAAAAGAAGGTTTTGATGCCGAAGATACTTTAGCGCTCTCTGTGCTCAAAGAATACTTATTAAATATGAAAAGAGTTAATGATCAGATTGACGACCCTTTGCAATACATGAATATTGACACCAATTTAGTTTTAAAATATGAAATTAACGAAATTTCGGCAACAATTATGGAAGATGACACGTCATGCATGCACATATGCGAGGTGTACACTATAAATATGACGGTTCGAGGCCAACTAACGTGACTAGCGCACGAAAATGTCTGAAGTAACGAAAATTGAGGACCGAGCGGTCATTAAATTTTTAACAAGAGAAGGGCATACACCTTACTACATTAAACAACGTTTAGACGGCGTTTATGGTGATTCATCTCCTTCGTATTCAACTGTAAAAAAGTGGGCAAAATGTTTCCGTTTGGAACAAGAATCCCTGGAAGATGTATATACTCGTATATACACTTCGGAACCAACACACTCATTTGTATTTATTTACTTGAACATCTTAACCTCCTCAACAGTACATCTATTTTGGACAGGTATGACTGCATGGCCTGCCCACGCCCTCTTTTTTGCTGTTATAAAACTACGTTCCATGATAAATACAATCAATGCAGTCATTAATTAACAGACATCACAAAATATACGTCAAATTCTAATTGCGAATCTACTTATTTCATTCGTCTAGAAGTGAGTTTCCAGAAACGCAAGAAAATGAAGCATTCCTCCGTTGTGTGTGTGTATTGTATATGCAAATCAAACGACAAAACTGTCACCATATATCCTCATCTTTAATTGATTTTTCGACCGTTTCTTCACATTAATAAGCCATCATTAATTATTATACTTTCTTTTAACGGCTGTTGTAAATTTGTTTGTCCGTTATCTACGCACAGAAATCGTATGGCCAACAGGTGTATAACGTAGATATATATATAATATACACACATACACGTATTATAATATCGAATGGTGCGTATGTAAATGGGATGTTGTACAATTTAAATAGTCTTACATATATACTACAATATAATTTGATATCTCGAACATCCGTACGTGTTCTTACATGGGTTGAAGCAACGTCATTATGGAAATACATTACAAATAAGTAACGTATAGGTTGGTGTAATAACGTGTGAGTACAGTTGTGTATGCTAAGTATATGGTATGACATGCAAAAATATAAAGGCAGCCAAAATATATTAGAATTTGATGCACTAATCACTAAATTTCTACGAGTGAATTTCATGAATCATCATTTCTAATCAAATACGCATCTGGATACATGATAGTTTTCAATGTTACCGAAGTATATACGTAAGAGATTGCGTATTAGGTACATCAATTCTACAAAAATTTGTAGTACTCCGCAATTTTACGAAAATTAGGATGCTGCACCAAAACCACCTCCTTTTTCATGGTAGGCAAATGTAATTACTTGAATGTAGTTTTCAAATCTAATCCATTATTTTTTATAACAATATTCGATAATGTGAAAAATAAAGTTAGAGTAAAATTACTATTTTTGAGACACCTCGTATACGAATGCAAAAATTTGATATAGATTAATCCATTTTGGGTTCTAGACCATGCAGAACTTTTTACGAAGGATAACTTTTTTTCTTAAAATTAATAATAAAAAAGTCTTCCATATGATTCCAAATTGAGTAGACACACTGTATATCTAACACTTTTGAATTATTGTTCATTCTAGTAAATAATTTTAAGTATTCCACATTTTTAAGAGCCTCCTTATAAGACTCTATAGCATAGGTTCCCAAAGTGGGCGATAACGCCCCCTTGTGGGCGCTGCAGGTCTAAAGGGGGGCGGTAAGAGACCCAGAAAAAAAATGGGGGCGTTGTGTAAAGGCTTAGGGGGCGATTTGTAATTTCATCTAGAATCTAGGAGGACTCTTAGACACCGACTGAGCTCTCGACTCTCGACTAGGGATGGGCGATAAACATCGATGTTCATTGAACATCGATATTTTAGGATCGATGTTCGATGTTTTTGCATCGATGTTTGCAATTTAGATTTATCGATAAACTATCGATGTTAGAAGAAATATAGTGAACATCGAACTTTTAAGCTTGACAAAATGTATTTGCACTAATCACAAAATAAAACAGCGTCCTCTGTTGACAAATACAAAAATGTTTCCAAATTAACAGCTCACATACAGGCTACGAGGATGTAAAATTGTCTACGAATAAAAGAAGTATTTAAATTTCACAGTGCTATATCATATAAATTCGAATATTTCATTTTAGGCTCTTTTAAATATTACTCAGTATAAATATTTAAATAATATATAATTAAATACATAAATTTATAGTACTTTTAATGTGCAGAATAAAAGTTAAATTATGTATGCATGCAGAATAAGTGAAGGAGGTAAACGTATTTTCATAGAAAAAGAAGGGAGATAGACATTACCGATGTATACTTCTTCGGGAAATTCCCTAGTGCGTACAATCATACACGACGATACACGTATTAAATGCAAGATGACACATCAGAAATATAAAACCATATCCATATGTATCTCGGTATTTGCCAGCGTAGTCAAAAAAAAATGCAAGACTATAAAATCCCAAATAAAAATCGTTCTCTTAAAAAGCTTTGATACACGTAAATGTATATATTTTTTAAGTATCAGACGATTTAAGTCATGTGGTTGTTTCATGCGTAATTGCATAATATTGTTTTTTTATATAGTTTTTTTTGAGTAGTTTCTAAAGTTAACTACATATTATAAATGTATATATATAGAAATATAAAACCATATCCATATTTATGTATCTCGGTATTTGCCAGCGTAGTCAAAAAAAAATGCAAGACTATAAAATCCCAAATAAAAATCGTTCTCTTAAAAAGCTTTGATACACGTAAATGTATATATTTTTTAAGTATCAGACGATTTAAGTCATGTGGTTGTTTCATGCGTAATTGCATAATATTGTTTTTTTATATAGTTTTTTTTGAGTAGTTTCTAAAGTTAACTACATATTATAAATGTATATATTTCTTTTATTATTTTTTTTGAATAGTGATATCTTTTATATCATTTTGTTAAGGACGTAAATTAATTAAGTTATAATAAAGTTTTTGTTAAACTGCCAAAAAATAAATCTATAAATATAATTATCGATGTTTAAAAACATCGATGTTTGGTAGTCGATATTTTGCAACCATCGATGTTGATCAACGATGTTAACATCGATGTTTGATATCGATGTTTACCCACCGATGTCCCATCCCTACTCTCGACTACAGCTTGTGAACATCAACTAATATTAATTAAGAGATTGCTCAAACCAACTCGGTTCGATATTTCTCTCCGAGTAGTTCATATATCTGTCCTGTTTTATTGAATAAATAAAATAAAAAACATATCAATCGGTCGCTCCGTTTCGAAACGAAAAGAGACACAAACAAACAAATAAAAAGGCAACTGTATCAATCGGCTGGTTCATAGAATACTTGTTCTTACTTGTTGAGTACGATTGAGCGTCGAATGAGATAAACGAGTTTATGCATGTTTGTCTTATTCCTGTCGGTGCGTGCTGCTTATGCAATCCTATATAAACAACGTAATATTTATTTTATTTTCATTTGCGGTTTCGCGCGTAATAGATAAGCAGTACTTAAGTTCAACACTTATACTTACGTATTTCTCAAAACAAAACAATGTCGGAAGTAAAAAAGAAGAGACGGCAATACTGTGCGGAATATATTAAATTCGGATTCATTGAAAATCCTACAAACCCATCGTCGCCTTTGTGCCTTCTATGCCTAAAAACATTTTCGAATGAAGCAATGAAGCCTTCAAGACTTCAAGATCATTTGAATAAAATGCATCCAGATAAGAAAGACAAGAATGTAGCATATTTTCAAGACCTAGAGAAGAAGCATAATACTCGGCCAAGTGTAGCAAAACTCTTTTCGGCGGCTGCTAAGCAAGATGACGACGGACTTCGAGCTTCGTACAACATCTCTTTGTTAATTGCTCAAAAAGGCAAACCACACAACATCGGAGAAGTGTTAATTTTGCCAGCAATAAAGGAAGTAATAACTACTGTGCTTCATAAACCGGCCGCAGATATTATCGGAAAAATTCCTTTGAGTAATAATTCTGTGCAAAGACGAATTGATGAAATGGCCGGAAACATAGAAGAATCATTGTGCAATCATCTGAGGACTAGTCAATTCTCAATTCAGCTCGATGAGTCCACTTTACCAACTAATGAAGCATTGTTGCTGTCTTACGTGAGGTTTATTAAAGATGAGAAAATATGTGAAGAACTATTGTTTGCTAGAAATTTAGAGACCGATACAAAAGGCGAAACCATATTCAATACATTGGAAAAGTTTTGTGATGAGAAAGAGATTCCCTTGAAAAATATTATATCAGTTGCTACGGATGGCGCTCCGGCTATGACAGGGTGCCATAAAGGCTTCATAGCGTACGTAAAAAATAAAATTCCAGATGTCCTTGCTGTACATTGCGTTATTCATAGACAACATTTGGTTGCTAGAAATTTAAGTGAACGACTATTTCAATCACTGCAATATGTCATCAAAGCAGTCAATAAAATCCGTAACTGCTCTTTGAATGATAGATTATTTCATCAGCTTTGTGTTACTAATGACGAAGATTTCAACCGTTTGTTGTTTCATACCGAAGTTCGTTGGCTATCAAGAGGCAATTGTCTGACTCGATTTTACAACCTGTTTGACTCTGTGATAGAGTTTTTGGAAACTAAAGATACAGAATTGCGCAACAAGCTCATTACATCAAAAAATGATATAGCTTACATGACAGACCTGTATAAATTGTTCAACAACATGAATCTCCAACTGCAAGGCGATGAACTAAATTTAATTAAAACAAAAAATGTCGTTGCTGCTTTCGCAGCCAAACTGCTTCTACACAAAAAGAATATGGGCAGACGTGAGTTTCATAATTTTCCGAATTTATCAGTATCCTGCAGTAACGACGACTTGTTTGCCTACTGCCAACATTTGGAAAAGCTCCACATTGACTTCACCGAACGATACCAGGATATTTTGAACTTGGAAATACCAGACTGGGTGTTGGATCCGTTTTCAAATGTCAACACAGCAATATCACCACATCTGGAAGAAGAACTTATAGAATTGACAACGAACGAGGAAATAAAAATCAAGTTCAAAAATGGCTACCAAGAATTTTGGCTACAAAAACCGATCCCGCAATTGTACCCTGGATTGTGGTCAATCATTCAACGATTCTTGATAGCATTCCCATCGTCATATTTGTGTGAACGTGGATTTAGTGCTGTAGCAACGCTGCTTACTAAAAAGAGAAATCGTTTGCATGTTACCGAACGTGGTGACTTGCGGCTGTTCTTGAGTAAATTGGAACCTGATATCAACAAACTTATTAAACAGCATCAGATTCATCCTTCACATTAGTTTTTATATTAGAATCGATTATGTTTGTTTTATTTTGAATTTTGAATAAAAGATACTTTGTCTGAATACTATAAAGTTGCGTTTCAATAATCATTCTCATTGGCAGGTGTAGCCCGTAAAAGTTAACTTGAGACCTGAGCGCCGTTGTGTACTACCTACTACGCTCAGGTCTCAAGTTAACTCATTCATTCTAAACGAGACTTTTACTATAACCCATAGTAAAAGTCTCGTTTAGAATGAATGTTTAATCTCCGCTAATATAGCTCACAATAATTAATTTAATTTGAAGTTATAGTGGTTTTTGAGTAGGTGAAAAAATGGGGGCGCTAAAAAATAATTTATTCTCAAAGTGGGCAGTAGGCAAAATAAGTTTGGGAACCACTGCTCTATAGCTAAGATTTCTTGATACAAATTTTCTTCTTCACCATTATACTCTCTAATTTCATTTCATCGTTTTCAATAATTGTTGCGGAAGTTTCGATAATTTCATCATCATTAACCCTTTTCGTATTTAATAAGTATTCTTACTTACCTACCAATCCGATACGATGTTCACTTCCACTCTACTTGAGTTTCTGTCGCTTATCACGGCATATTGGAATATAGTCAGCAGTGATGTAATATGTTTTTAACTGCATATATTAAAATGTATATGTCGCAGCCTGTTACTGAAATTAGCCGTTTCATGAAAAGTCTGGACAGTTCATGAAATGCTGCCACATAATGAAACGAATAAATAGTACGTAAAAAGGCCAAATTTTGTAGACGTTACATGAAACGTCAGCGTACTTCTGCCTCTTGGTGAAAACGTTAAGAATTACACTAAGTGGCTGACTCCGTTGGTCATTTAATGTAACGCTGCTAATCAAACACATAACCTAAAAATGGCGGCATCAGACAGTTCCAGTTGTGTTCAACAAACGCAATTTTATAAAAAGTTGGAAGAGTTTTATTTACAGAAGCCGCTGCGAAAGCCCCACACAAAACAAAAAATTGAAGCAATTATACAAGAAATTGCAGTGGCCAAACAAAAACAGTAAGTGAACCTGTTAAAATTACCTAATTAGGTTAGGTTTGCTGTTTGTATTTTCTACTGTTCTAAAAGAAGTTTGTCTTTTAGGGGAAGAAAGGAACGGCGAGAATATTTTTTACTACAAACATATGATGTTTTAACAATTGCCGATCAGTCACATTTAATAAAGAAACATGAAAGCGGAAGTGATATTGAATTCGTAGTTGCATACGAAGAATTGTATGAAAAATTATATGATTATCACGTCAACAAAACAGGACATGGTGGCCGCGTTAAAATGGAAGCTGCCCTAAGAAATAAACTTAGTATTCCACGTCCGGCTATAGAATTTTTTCTTCAGTGCTGCAAGAGCTGCAATGAAAAGAAGCATGGCAAACAAAAAATTGTGATACGGCCTATTGTCAGCAAGGATTTTAATGAAAGGGGGCAAGTGGATTTGATAGATTTCCAGTCACTTCCTGACAAACAGTATAAATGGATAATGAATTATCAAGACCACTCCACAAAATTCTTATTCTTACGACCAATGGAGACTAAGCGTGCCGAGGAAGTTGCTTCAAACTTACTAAGTATTTTCCTTTTAATAGGAGCCCCTAAAATCCTTCAGAGCGACAATGGACGTGAGTTTGTAAATAAAGTAATTGTTGAATTAAAAGATATGTGGCCTGAGTGTATCATTGTACACGGCCGTCCTAGACACCCCCAGAGCCAGGGAAGCATTGAAAGATCGAATTAAGACGTGGAAAATATGATACGAGCTTGGATGGCTGACACAAAATGTAAAAGATGGGCTACAGGCCTTCAGTTTGTGCAGTGGCAAAAGAACATCTCATTCCACAGAACAATAGGGCGGTCGCCATATAAAGCACTGTTTGGCTGTGAACCCAAGATTGGATTATCTTCTAGTAATATTCCCTCAGCGCTTGCAGTAACATTGGCAACTGAAGAGGAGCTGATGGGAATTATGAATGAAGGAGAAGGTCCAGTTGCCAAAAATACGGACGCACGTGAAACCATCAAAAATGCCACTGCTGTATCTTTGCCGGAAGAAGAACAAGAGGAAGCAAATATAAATGGCCATCAAGCACCAATGTGTGAAAATTGTTTGCAAGTTGCCAGCCCTGTTGATGTTTGTCAGCAAGGATCTTTGGTATTGTGCAATTTATGTCATGTCAGTGAAAGCATTACCAAAGAGCGCAACGAAGCTAGAAATAAAACTGAAGAAGCAGCTAAGAAAATGTTAAGTAATTCTGCGAAAAAAATGCCAAGTTTTAATATAGGCGATTGCGTATTACTGAATATTCCCAAAGTAGACAGAGGTCCAGGAGATTAGACAAATTGACCAGAAAAATGGAGTAAATCAGGTTGCTACTAAGTACGGCACGATAAAAGGATGGTTCGGTGCCGAAAGCCTTACTCTTGCGGGTTCAGCATTTCTAGACAAAAAGGAAATCCCTTTAGAAAAATTACTTAGCTTAAGAGAAGCAGTTACATTGGAGTCAGGTGGTCAAGGCATGCTAAAATGTGCGTGTAAACCTAGCAAACAACATTGTACTAGAAATAAGTGCATCTGTAAAAAAAATTACGTACTTTGTAACAGCCGTTGCCATAATAGTTTGCCGTGTTTTAATAAATAGTCACTTCGGCATATCTTAATATTTTTATTTTTTGTACCAATGTAATGATAAGTGCTATAAACAGTTTACCTTCTAATAAATTTATTGTTGTTATAATATAATATTATTACACTAAGCGGTATATAAAGCGGCATTACGAGAAAAGACCTAGGTATGTTAGTTGTCAGCCAGTTAGTGTAATTTACTATATATACGTTTTCACCAAGAGGCAGAAGTACGCTGACGTTTCATGTAACGTCTACAAAATTTGGCCTTTTTACGTACTATTTATTCGTTTCATTATGTGGCAGCATTTCATGAACTGTCCAGACTTTTCATGAAACGGCTAATTTCACTACCAGGCTGCGACATATATACAAAAGGAATGAGGTGGTTTACTTTTCAGGTTGAGAAATTTGTTGTCTATTAAACAAGCTTATTGAAATTAAAAAAAAGAAAACAATGTATAATTTACTAAAAATGAAAAATAGATCTATTCACAATTCACAAAGATTTGTAGTTCGCATTTGAAAATAAAATCATGTTGGCTTTTGCAAAACTTAATCTATTTCTACGTTCAGTCAAGACCTGACCACCTTTAGAAAAAAGCCTTTCACACGGCACTGATGAGGCTACCCACTTGGCAAAATCACTATATGCTCACTTGTTCTACATTAGCAAATACGTATTTTCATCCTTCTCTAGAATTGTGATTCTGCCAAGTGGGTAAGGTACATATTGTAAGCTGCACCCGGGCAGATCACCGGTCACCGTGAATGCGGATATTGGATCACTGTAGTGATCAGAGACCCAATATTCGCATTCCTATAAGGGAATACTGTGATCCCTAGTACTGAAATAGTGGTTTTTGCAAGCATGGTTGTCTGTCAGCCTCCCTTCCTTCTCCTTCTCTCTCTCTCTCTCTCTCTCTCTCTCTCTCTCTCTCTCTCTCTCTCTCTCTCTCTCTCTCTCTCTCTCTCTCTCTCTCTCTCTCTCTCTCTCTCTCTCTCTCTCTGATCACGACAGCGGCCAAACGGGCTAAAGCTATCAATACCAAGTGTTTAGACTAATTTCTAAAGAATACAAAAGTACTGAAAAGTGAATTTTAGAAAGATTTTATAGAAAAAGGTTTTTCGAAATTCCTACCGTAAGTAGGTCTTTTTGACTTATAAAGAAACGGTTTTTTGCAGCTATGCATTTCGCAAATTTTGCATTATATACAGATTTACCTGGAATACAAAAGTATTACGTGCTCCAGCGGATATAATTTTTACATATAAAAAATTTCAAAATTCGGACTAGAAGTCACACTTTTACTTTAGTCGAAAAGCTGTTTTTTGCAAATATTCTATTGGTGGTATAGTATGTTCAAAAACAATTTTGCAGTTAATTCGGTTTTGCCTACTCCAGAAATTATTGAACAACCAAATTAACACATATTCCATGGAAACAACGTTCGAGAATTCCCCAATCCAAGGGATCCATTGCTAAACCGATGCATCGGGCGAAGGCGGTAAATAAGAGAGATTCACTTTGCTCTTGGTCGCAGATTGCGTGAATTCCTTGAAGCGAAGTTGAGACAGTGTGTACTTGCAAGTGTCACCACCGTACAATGTCATGAAGATGACCTGTCCCACGGCTTCAACGCACTATTCTTCTTCACCGAAATTTTTTTTCGCAAATGAAGCAAGCGCTCATTTTCAAAGAGCCATAAAAGATACGTTCTAACGTAGAAAAGATCGTCTTTCTACTGCCTTTCAGACAAATTAAGACATTCTCTGCAACTTTATATATGCATCAAACGCAAAAAAGTTTCTCGCGTCGAAAAATAGTAAAAACCCATTTTTGAAAATTTTGTCGCCCTCTGCTTTTTGCGCTTTTGGCTCCAGCGCAGGGAGTAAATTAGATAATTTGTAGATAATATTGTCCTCTGTAATTTTTGTTAAAAAATTTTTTTGTTCGACCAACCATTTACGCGGAAAATCCATTCAAAAACTTTTTGGGATTACCAAAAACCCACAAGGAGGGGGGGGGCCCAAATTTTTGGTTTTAGAGTCGTCGCATGCCCCACTAACGATTTATCAAATAAAATAATCTCGCAGATTTTTTTCCAAAAAAAAAATACAAAATGACTACTATAAAATATCATGCATTGAATCGAATTTCATTGTTTTATTATTATATACAAATTATTTAAAGTTTAATGTTTATTCATTATTAATATGTAACTAGGTACATCTGTAAAATAATAAGTCCTATTTCTGCCTGTTTTTTATTTACCATAACACGAAAAGTATTCTAGTAAAATTTTTAAAATAAATAAAAATATATCCTTTCCGAGCAATTTCTGGTTTACTTGAAGTCTTTTTATAACCGTCCGAACACCGGATCGTTTGAGAGTAATTTTTTGCTAGGTCGTAAATTACTCTTTTGAACTTAGTCTGGTACAATTTCTGATGATCTGTACAAAGGAAGTACGCACCATCTATATCCATCTCATTTCTCTACATATTGTACAACTGCCCGGCAGAAGGCGCCACTGTACAGTGACAAAATTCACATTTCAGGAGCGCTAAAAAACCGGGGTACGCATATTATTTTTTATTCATCTATGTAAATGTTTTTGTTGTTCATTTATAAATCTATAATCTGACCGGAGCATATTTGTTTTGAATTATTTATAAGGTGGTAAAAGAAGACTCAAATGGGACAATGATTATGCTGATTACCGTTCTACTTTGATATCTAATTGTCATTAAACGAAACTGAATATTAAAAAAAGCTCCAGGTGAATTGTACCTAATAATGTATATTTTCGAAATCTTACATTTTGTTCAGGTTCGTTGGATAATGAGATATTTTGGCGCTCATTTACCTATAAATGCATATGCTGTTGAACCGTACAGAGGCCTCTTAAGAGAATAAAAGTAGTTTGAATTAGATTTTGTATAATTTCTATATAAAAAATTTTCAAAATGTTGACCGAAAATGTCAATTTTACGGAGGTTTATTTTATTAAGAAATACAGAATTTAAACTTAATTTGGAACAACTACTGTATATGGATTGGTTGACAAGCAAGTGTCGAGCAATTAGATCAAAACTGCTGCGGATAAAATGGTGATATTTGAAGTCTGATTTTGTATTACAGTTTTCATACACTTCATGATAATACAATATGGCGAAATAATATTGTAGTCATTGCAATAAATACCAATTTAATCAATTTATAACTTAGGATTTGTTTTGTATTGTCCCTAGCAACTAAACTGTAGAATCATTAATTTAAAGAATAAAAAATTAATATTTAACATCATAGTATGTAACAGAAGAATAAAAACTAATTATAGTCGTAATTTAATAATGCATAAATAACACCAAAACAAGGTGTTCCTGAATACGTGAATAGATGCAAGATGAGAAAACCGGATCCCTAATAGCGCAGCGTATTTTTTTCTTACACGTATCACAGATATCGCATCTTATTAAAAATTATCGTAAAATAAAAGTTTTACTGCTTCATATGTCTCCTTTTGTGTTCGTTGTTATTTATTTTTTCCTCCTCCGCAAGGCATATGAAGTAAAATGCAACTGAGAAAAATGCTATGAGAAAATAGCGTAGTGATTATCCCACATATAAAAGAATCTTGTTTTACACATCCTTATTTATGTCGCGGGCCGTTAAGAAAAACGTTTAAACTGCGCTATGCCAGCCACCTTGAAATTTAATGCTTCCTATATAATTTTGTAATATATGCATATGCATGTTTTTTTTCTCTTCAAACGTGTACGCACGATGTATATTTTTTGTGTCCGTCATAGAAATTATTGAAACAATTTAACGGTATTTTTGATTATACTGTTACTAGATGTGATTCTCGAACATTTATAAAATTCTCTACTATAACTCATTCAATGTAAGAATGGAGTAGATGGCGCTTCAATCTGCGCACAATGTACGCATGAGAAATTTTGTATTTTGAAAACAAATAAAAAATATTTTTTATTATACCTGAATCATAATCCGGATATCTCGAAAATATTTACGTGCGAAATAGAGCCTTTAAAACACCGTGGTGTTTTAAAGTCGCCTAGGTAACAACAAATTTACCTACAACAGTAACAAACAAGTAGTGCTACTTTTTATTCAAATAAACATTAATGGTACAATTATTATTGTTGAAAATTCGAAGACCAGAACATTCAAAATCCTTATGACTGGCTATTTGCAAAGTAGCAGATTCGATCTTCCGGTTTTCTGTGATAACAGGGACGTCGATATCTGATGATGTTGATGCAACACTCGCACTAGCAATGGCAGCAATACCTTTTAAAACACGTAATTTGTTTACAATGGACCACTAGCTACACAGTTCAAAATTTCCTGGTGTAAAAGAGTTAGTGTTAATGGTAAAAATTTTAGAGTTAAAAATGCAGTGTACATTTTAAAATCAGATCTACTATAGCCGTTACAGAACTATGAATATACTCTAGAACACAGAAAACTTACACGAGAAAGGCAACTTAATAAACATAAATTAGAGAAAATTAGAGCCATCTATATTCTGGCAGTGCGTAAATGGTGCGTAACTTTGCTATATTCGGAATTTCTTTACACGTGGGTTTTTTTAATTTATGCTTATAAAATATTAAAGATGTGTTACAGTACCCATGCAACATTTTTCGAATTTCGCGAGTGTTTTAAGATTGCAATGCACACCTGCGAAATTCGAAAAATGTTACATGGGTAGTAGATCTCTAGTTATTAATTTTAGTCCTATATTGCACGACAGAAATTACAATTATAAATCTTAGAAAACTAAACTTGGAGTCTGTGGCTTGAAACTACACAAAAACACTAAAACACCTTCACCACACTAAAGCACAAAAAGGCTAAATACGTATTTCGACAACTAAGTTGTCATCTTCAACACTCTCAGTGTTGTTCTGTTACGCTAGCGTGTGTAGACAACGCGATTTTTAATTCAGTGCTACTGAAGATGACAACTTAGTTGTCGAAATACGTATTTTGCCTCTTTTGTGCTTTAGTGTGGTGAAAGTGTTTTAGTGTTTTTGTGTATAAATCTTAGGAGTAAAATTAATAGTAAAGTAAAGTTCAAGAATATTCGTCAATGCTTGCTTGTTTAATGCATATTACATTTTATATTTCAAAAACACTCTGTCTGTGGATATATTATCCGGACGTATAGTGAAATATATTGATTAAACAACTTCAGAATCAACAACAGCAAATTTACAACCTTTTTCTGTTTTAGATGGTCGAATATTAATAATGAAAACGGAGCCCTCTCTCTTAATGTCCGACATACGGAAATTATACATTTCATGTCTTCTGCATGAGTCAAATGTGCCACAAATAACGACCTGAAACCTGAGAAACGAAATATTGCTCTCAATATTTGTCACAACTGTCAAAATAAGACAGCTCTTCAAAAACAGAAAAGTACGATCAGGGGCTTGAACAAAAAATGCGTCCTCTTCTCCAAATGCCAAAGATTTCTTAGGACCGTAACCTTTGTTTGTTCCCTTTATAAACGCACGTAGCTTAAAAATGAAGCTATATTTACCTCTCTTTTAATTCTTAGCATTGTTTGTAATTTTGAATGCAAGCACCACAGTGTTGAAGATTTGTAGATAGCGGACTATTATAAAACACAAGAAATTAGATACATTAATGACCCTTTTTAATAATGTTACCTACAACTTCGTTCATGTACGCAAGCATCAATGTTTCGTCCACCATGTGGTAATTCTTCTTTGTCATCCAAGCCAATAATTTCTAATATTCTTTATAATATGCAGTTTTTGATTTTTGTGGAAATAATTTCAATTCGGTTTGGTTAGCTAATCGTTCAACTTCCGATGAAATCTCTTGACTCATTTTGTACAATGCAAATTCAGAAAATTTGTGAAAAATGTACATAACAACCATGTAAACAACAATAATTGCTAACCGTTTCTATGTTAATTATTAAAAATTATATCCACACGCTCCTTATAAAATCAACCAATTTTTCTATTCTTTTTCTGATTTTTGCATTGTAGTGCAGGTATAATAAAAAAATAGCCTAAATATGCGTGAGCCTCTAAAGCACTTATAAGCACTCCGCTATCGCGTCATGCGCTTAACGTGTCGCGCGTGCTTTAAAGGCACTATAATACACTTATAATATACTATTGCTATCAAATGGAAGACAGGCAGATATATGTACAATGCAGGTCAAAACCAACGCATACATTCATTGATAGCTTACATAGCTTATTAAAAAATGTCAAAAAAAGTCATTATTTGAAAATAAAGATTTACTTTTGCGATTCCATCATAGCCAATTGGGTTTAACTTTTTTTTTAAATGATATATCACACTTCAATTATCTTTTTGAATACATAACATGTTTATTAATTGTATAACAAAATTAAAAATTAATTAAAGTATGTATTATTACGACAGTGTATAAAACACTAGTTCAATAAGTGTTTGAAATGACCACCATTCCTCTCTTGGCAGTAGGAAGACGATATACAAATTCTAGTCGTACATTATGCAGGACAGCAGCTGTTATTTGCCTAATTTTTTCTCTAATACGCTCTTTCAGATCTTCTTGATTTTGATGACGATTCTGATAATAATCCCTTTTGTAATCCTAAAAGTCGAAATTGTCTGCTTCTACATTTTATATATTTCGCCTTGATTTCAACTTCATTCTCGTAAGGCTCTGTGTATTTATATCCGTCTCATTCACATTGTGACGCAAACATGCAATGTAGTGCATTTTGCAATGAGTGGATTCAAAATAGCTGTAATCATCAAAAAAAAAAAACGACAAATTCCACGAAAGTGGAATATTGGTACGTACCAAATCAGTGGGAACAAAATGGCACACTGTTTTGGACCAAAATTATTTTCACTATCTGACATCACTCTTACTTTAAAGATATAAACCATATATGTAAAGTTCAGTGCTGCGATTAGACGGTTTGGCGATTTAAAAGAGATAATGTCAAATAATAGCAGTGAAAACGTTCAGTGCAATTATTTGAGATTATCTCTTTTAAATCGCCAAACCGTCTAATCGCAGCATTTACACATAGGTATGGTTCACATCTCATTATTACTTCTTGACTATAAATGCAACAATAGGACTATTTGAGGTTGACGTTTATGGCATTTATAACATGTGAGAAACTTGCCAGACCAACAGGATTTTATTAAGGGGGGATTTTACAAGCTACCTAAACATTACCAAAATTGCCCCAGTAATTTAACTAAGGTTTTGAAGGCGTAATTAGTCGTTTAATGAAGTAGTGCTAAATGCATTTATTACTTGATCTTGTCCTAAAAAGAAAAGATCCCGGTAAGACATTATTAGATTTAATATTTACTTCTCTGTGACGTAACCTTAATAAGTCCAAAGTCAAAAAACATATTTTCGAAGTAAAAACAAAGCAAAACTTAACTTAAAAAGTGTCGTCTTTTAGCTTATTAAGGATAATTCAAAAGTAAGTCTTTTTATTTTTCAACCATGACTATGCCTTCAAATTTAATTTCACTGGTAAGTCTGTTATTATGTCAAAATTAGATAACTAAAAAGACGTAAATTAGGGCTACTAACTTTGACGGTAAATTTTTTTTGTCTTGCTACTTGGGAAATACCTGGAAATTTAATAAAAGATTTTACTAGAATAATTAAACTGTTTAACTCGAAACCTTCCACAGTTGTAACGTACCTATTACTTCTTCGCTTCTAGTGTAGAACCCTGCGTTATATTTTCTGATTGTTTCCGACCTTCCGTAAACTATCCTAAGAGATATCTTCACGAATGTTACTTTCTCTGTAGTTACTACTACAAAAGTTATTACTAACTTTTCAAAGCAAATCACAACATTTAGCACAAAATTCAAAACTGTCATTTTGATAAACATCTTTTACTTAAACCAATATTTACATTTAAAAAAGAATGTATTTTTTCAAATTACTCATTCCGATTTTTAAAGAGTTTTTAAAAACTTTAGATATTACGGGCAACAATTATATTTTGGTCTAAAATCTCAAGTACCATATCTAGCCCATGTACATAGGTAGTTCTTTCTACATATTTGCCAAAGGTAATTGAAATAGCCAATTTCGGATTGAGAATCACTCCTTATAATACGCATATACCATATATATGAATAGGTATGCAGATATATATCTATATAAATAAAGATTACATATGTCATTTGAGCCCCCGCATAAACAGCTTAAAGTCTATGGACAACGACAACACGTCAGATAGTCACGAAAATCCCCTGGTGGCCCATCAGTCCTGTATTTTGTTTTTTTTTCGCTGTGCGTTTGATGAATGGATTTTCGTTTTCGAGGAGAATCAATATTTGTGATAAATTTGAATAAATCGCTCCGCTTTGGCTCGTTTTTTCTCTCTGCGTCCCAAGAAGAGGCAAGTGTTTGTTTTGCATTGCTTTGTTTTTGCCGACAGATAGTCAATACGATTAACATTGTTATATATCTTCAATTAATTATACCTTTTAATCTATTACATTCGTTTCTTCCTACGCATACAGATTATAGAATGACAAATACATAAATTATTGGAATATCCATTGAAATGTGTGAAGGCGTTAACATTGCTACCGGTAACCCAACAATAATGATTTTAGCACAAATTTAAATCAACTTCTTCTAAATTCAGTCTGCTGCTAATTGCTTATAAGGCATTATGAAATTATATATCCATATATTTAATTTCTGCTCATTAAAGTGATGTTATTTCGTATATTAAAAAATAACGTAACGTCAGCAATTTATTTACGATTTTGCGATTTAGGAATTTTCATGTTATTAAATCAGTAACTTGAAAACATCTTCCTTCATTTGTTCTACCGCCTGAGTCCTGCCTAAATACTTAATTAACAAAATTAACATCGTAACATATGTTGGAATAGTGTTAATAATTTTGTAATTTTGAATTCAAGCTTTGTTAAAGTTGATTCGGTTATGTTGATAATTTTCAAAATCGTTGCTAAACAAACTTTTTAGTTAAATTTATAAGATTAAAATGTCAAATTTGCCAATTATTCTGAATTCAAACAGGGGTAGAAATTCTATAACCTAAAATTCACTTAAATGCAATTAGCCGATCAGCCAATCAATTAAAGAGACTGCTTTATTTGGATGTATTTTATATTATTTATGATAATGTCTTTTATTGCTTTTCTTTTTTCTTTTTTTTATATTTATTTATATCTATATATTAATACGTGAAGAAAATACTGTGTACCCCTTTTTAGCAAATTCCGCACACGGAGGAGTATAAGACTTGGCATAGTTAAAGTTCATATGGAGAAGGGGTGCAGAATGATAAAATTTATGTATAGTATGTGTTACAAATACATTAAATTAAATAAAATAAAACGTCCATATATTTCACACTATTAAATGTCAATTGATATTTAAAAGTGTCAAATGTGAGGTACAAAAGTGTCATAAGTGTTTCGTAAATTTCAAAAATTTAATCTTCCCTTTTTTGTAAAGAAACAGCTCTTCACAGCTACTCTGCAGAAGAAATGTCAGCCAAAACGTCGGTTTTTTGAAATCCAAACTGTGGAAATAGTATAAAATATATCAAATTATGGTATTTATGTATCCGTATACTTCTATAGAAGTAGTTGCACCTGTGGGTATCTATATATTAATACTTAATACGTAAAGGAAAAACCTTGTACCCCTTTTTTAGCAAAGTGTGCGCACGGAAGAGTATGAGATTTGGCATAGTTAAAGTTTATATGGAGGAGTGCGGATGATAAAATTTATGTATTGAGTGTTACAAATACATTTAATTAAGAAAATAAAAAGGTCGAATTTCGACCACTGCGCGACCACTAGTATATATTAATACGTGAAGAAAAAACTTTGTATCCCTTTTTAAGCAAATTGCGCGCACGATGGACTATGAGATTGGGCATAGATAAAGTTCATATGGAGAAGGAGTGCAGAATAATAAAATTTATATATAATATGTGTTAAAAATACATTAAATTAAATAAAATGAAACATCCATATATTTGAACTCTTTTAAATGTCAATTGACATTTTGAAGTGTCATAAGTGTTTCGCAAATTTAAAAAATTTAATTTTCCCCTGTTTGGAAAGAAACAGTTCCTCACAGCTACTCTGCAGAAGAAATGTCTGCCAAAACGTCAGTTTTTTAAAATCCAAGCTGTAGAAATAGCATAAAATACATCAAATTATGGTATTTATGTATCCGCATACTCTATAGAAGTATGTTGCGCCTGTGGGTATGTATATATTAATACGCAGAGAAAAAACTGTATACCCCTTTTTAAGCATATTACGTGCACGTAGGAGTGTGAGACTTAGCATAGTTAAAGTTCATATGGAGAAGGAGTGCAGAAAGATAAAATTTATGTATAATATGTGTTACAAATATATTAAATTAATTAAATAAAAAGGTCGAATTTCGACCACTGAGCGACCACTAGTTTATATAAATTTAAGAACTAGATGTTTTCTTAACATGTGTTGGTTTAGCCCTTGACAATTATCATTCTTTTAAAAAATGTAGTTCGTGCAATATGTCATAATTATTTTATTAATATACTAGCTGACCGGATAGAGGTTATCCTCTTCAAAGTTATTTTATTTCTATTCCAATTTATTTCGCTATGTTGGCAATTGTCGTTTGACAGCTGATTGCCAAACCGTGAATCAAGTCAATCAGTTACATAGTGACGAAAACTTGATAGATAGCTAGAAATAGAATAACTACACTTGCTGGACAGATCGCAAACAACACAAAAGTAAAAATAAATCTAATTTTATTTTAATTTAGGCTGAAATGCGTTTTTTCAGATTTTTCTCCAGATCTTCTAGAGTTTTCTTTACAATTGAATTATTTCCATCCCCGGAGCATAAGAAACAAAACTAAAAAAAAATCAACCAAATAACTGGGTATGTATCGATTTTTTTTCCTAGAAACTTTTCCAGGACAATAATAAACAAAACAGAAAAAAGAATTACGCATATCCATCGTTCGAATGGTGAGTTATGGTTCTGAGTTTATACAAAAATCCTATTGAAAAAAGCACTTTGTTTTTCCTAAATTTTCCAATTTTACAGGTAACTTTTCCTATTTCTTTCTTTCCCTAAAGGGCTTATTCGGATTATTACAAACATTTTTAAACAAAATTAGCCAAATCAATCCAGCCGTTCTCAAGTGATGCGCTTACCAACAAACAGCATTTAATTTTTATTATTATTTTTTTTTAATTGTTCAATGGCGTACTTAGATGAATTTTACTTCTTATGGTTTTATTTGTATGGAATAATATATCTACATGTATTTAAGTATTGTATAATAATTTACGGTTGAGTTGAACAGCTTTAGCTGGACTCCGCCGAATAAAGACAATTTATTATTATTATTATTATCATTATTTATAGAGATGGTATATTTAATTAAAAGTACATATTCAATTTTACCCATAAGGTATCCACATGATCCTTACATTTCGAATATTAAACAAAACCATAGCCAAGTTTGTTTTAAAGTTCAGTTAGTTATAAGTGATGTGGATAATATTAAGAATTAATTTTAAGAGTATAGGAGGAGATTAATAGAAACGCTAAATTATGTAAATATTAATGCAAGTGCATAAATGGTAATTTTAATATTATTAAATATTCAAGAATAAATTATAATTCTCTTACAGGTTTTGTTTGTTTTTTAGTCTTAATTTATTATTTAATGCGTTGCAGTATAATTATACTGTCACAATGTTAAGGTACACGAAACCAACATCATGCAAAAAAAATCCATATAATTATGAATCAATGACAAAGCTATTATAATATTATTCGAGTGTTGGAAAACAAAATATGTTCGTTCCACAAAAATTAAAGATGGGTAAACAGGGTTAGTTTTAAATAGCGTAATTAAAAAAAGAGGGTGAAAGAAAAATATGAGTAATGCCCGTATAAAAAAAAATCGCGGTTTAATGTGCACGCAGTGACGAGAAGGTAGTTTTTTTTATGTTATCTACCTAGTTATGAAAACAATTTTCTCAGAAGACCTTTCTGTGTCATTTTAGAGTGTCATCTCAGAGTTGGGTTCGAATCGCCTAACATTTGTTACTTTTACTTCGTTTAAAGAAGAGAAAATGAGTAAATTGAAACTTGAACACAGAAATGTCATAAAATTTTGATCAAAAGACGGCAGTATCCAGAAGGATATTCATGAGAGACTGGTGATAGTGTATGGAGAAAATAGCCGGCCCTATTTCCAAGTCAAATTTTGGTGTAAGCAGTTCAAATGGGACAGATAATCCATTCATGATGACCCAAAGTATCCTCTAGAAGCACGAACTGAAGAAATCATCACCAAAGTTGAAGAGTTGGCGCTGACTGACCGCCGCGTAAAATTTTCAATTATTGTTAGAGAAATAGGAATATCAGAAATGAGTGTTTTTAAAATTCTACAAGAAAGATTTGAGAATGAGCAAAATGTCAGCACGATAAATTGTCAGACTGTTCAGTCCCGAACAAAAATTGTGTAGATGACAAATTTTGGAAGAGAATTTGACTCTTTTGTCTCAAGATGAAAACTTCGTAAATAGAATTGTAATTGGGGATGAAACTGGGAAATATGACGTAACCCAGTTGATTTCTTGAAGAAGCGCAAGTACGAGTATACATATACAACGCTAGTAATGGATGTTTCGTGTCATGTCTTTGCTGTTTACTGATCTTGATACCTTTATATTTGTATTTTGTGTTAATATACTTATTAAATCAACCTGTGTTTTACCTGATCAAACTAACAGGTTATAAGCCGGAGACACATAAACAGAGTGTGGTAATAAGAAAAGTACAAAAGCATGTTTTGTTGTGTATTCGTTAGAGTGGAAAATACTTAAAGAAAAAATGACATCAAACCGCAGAGCCTTAAAATAGAAACCTTCTGGCAGAATAGACGCAAAATGTTTGCTTTTGCAATCTGTATTGCCTTCATCATCTTGGACCAAAGCTGTAAACACTTCTAACTACATTCGAAATTGTTGTCAAACAAGGAGTCTAAAGGAAATCACTACATACGCCGCATGAAGAGGAAGAAACCCCAATACACCTTATTTCAAAGAATTTGACTGTACAGTATTCATCTTAAACACAGAAGCCCGAAGAGGAAAATATGAAGATCCAAAGAAGAGATATTTTTGGGTTACTAAGGGAATCTGGATACTTAATCTAAATTTTTCGCGGTGCACATTTCCCAGAAAGTCACGAATCAACACAGAATAATTTTCAAGAATTTGTTCCTGAAGACGTGATTGATATTAGTGAACATGGTGTACTGCGCATATTGGATACCACGGAAGCTGAAAATGAACAAATACACCATAACGTGGAAGATGTCAACTCTACTGAATGAGATGATTGGGCATTGATACCAGAAGTCTCTAAAACAAACAATTTATAGTCCTGATTCAGATAAATGT
This sequence comes from Amphimallon solstitiale, assembly GCA_963170755.1. Taxonomy (NCBI): domain Eukaryota; kingdom Metazoa; phylum Arthropoda; class Insecta; order Coleoptera; family Scarabaeidae; genus Amphimallon; species Amphimallon solstitiale. The sequence goes on along the minus strand of OY720679.1, from coordinate 126,007,925 downwards.
ATCATTGCATGGTGAAAGAAATGAAGTATATACGGAAGAACGACACCCGGAAACTCGTTCAAAGACCAATTAGAAAGCAAATAATAGGAAGTCGCAGGGTATCAATATATAATTATACTACTGCCGGAAATATGAAGAAACGCAAAGCATGACTAATTTCGATTAGATTGGTAGTTGCTCTAATTCTAGAATGTCATGAGCTAATTTGACGTAAGATATCATGGAAAGTATTTCTGACCAATAGAAAAATTGCTCAATCGGAAGAAATGCAGAAGAATAACTGAAACTCCAGAAAACAAGGAAACATGGTATGTAAACTGAAGAAGTCATTACATGTCTTCAGCAATCTGGGTGAAGTTGGAGTAATAAAGTGGATAGTATTTTACTTAATTATGGTGCAAAACCGACTACCTCAGATCTATGTTTATATCATATCAAACAATAGGAAGAATAACCCTGATTGTCACTTGCGTCAACGACATAATAATTGCTCCTAAAAACGAAAAGAACATTACCGGTATAAGAAATTACTTGAACATGAAATTCGAGGTAAAAGACGGGATAAGTTAGATATTTTTTGGGCATTGAGATCAATAAACCTGAAAATAAAATCTATTTGCACGATCATATTATAATTGTTAGAACAAGTGAAAGGAGACATCTGCAATTTGCCATTTTAGTACTATCAAGATTTTTAATTGACAATGCGTAAATCAATTAAATAATAATAATAATAATAAATACATCCATCAACGCCAGCTATATATACATGTATGCATAAGGAAAGCATACAAATGCATGGAGAAGATTAAAAGGCATGTGCTCAGACTGACCTGGAAATTTGATCGTCTGTCATTCTGCACATGCCCCTTTACGATACAAAATAAAAAGGAAAAGAAATTTAAAAAAAATAGAAAAAACTGAAACACCAGCAACAAAATTAAAAATAGAGGAAATCGCAGGACAGTTACCGTGGGTCCTGTAGATACTCTTTGTATTTCATTTTAAAAGCGCTACAACTGATGCCCCATAGGATGCAGGTAAATAATTCCAAAATTTGAAAATGCGGTATGAATAACCATGCTCAAAAGCAGCAGTCCGATGACGAGGCAAATCCAACAACATTTTTATGTCGGAAATACAGCCATTATAATAATTAAACTACCAACAAGGCCTGAATTACAAAGATAGCAATTAAGTTGTCTAAGAAATAGCCAAACTGCACGATGCACTCTTAAATATTAATAATAATAAAAATAATAAAACCAGAAAAGTCATTAACTAGGTACTTGCGTCTTAGAAAAATAAGATATGAGCGTAAAAAATAAGTTAAATCCGGTATGACGACAAGTGCTTCATTATGAAATATTGAAGACTAAATTACAATTCACTTCACGTTTTTGTTTGTTTTTTACATTAATTTTTGCATCCAGTCATTACTTAATGCATTTAGAGTATAATTAAATATTCAGCTACGTGCATGCAATGTTATATAATAAAATACCATGTGATTATGCATCAATGCCAAAGCCATTAAAATATTATTTGGGTTTTCGAAAACACAAATTATGAATGCAACAACGCAACAATTATGCATAATGAAAATGTAAATGTCCCGTGACAAAAAATATATGAAATTACGTGCTATTTTGATAGCTGATTAATGCAACTGCCCGATGCCGTCATTTAAATATTGTTGTTGTGCGGATGGAACATTTTTCACAGTTGCATATTGACAATGGAGCAATAATTATTTTAAAGGTCACTGCATTAAAGAAAAATAGCGTATGCTAATCTAATATTGATTCGCGAAAAACGACACACGAAAACATTAAAATTAATTCCGTCAACACACATGTACGATTAAAAAAATCATCAAAACAAACAGGAGCACGAGTTTGTTTTATGTCATCGGAAAAGCCTTGAGGAGATGAAAGCAATGCTGTGCATTTTTGTATGTCAGCCTAATTTTTTAATATCTTCCATTTCTCTTCTCTTTTTCTTTCTTTGTCACTCATGTAACTCTTTTGTAATACAGTTTCGAGTGTGCACTTTACATTGACTTCTTAAAATAACATTTCTGGTTTCGTTTCGAAAATAGATCGTGCGAAATTATCCTTTGTGAGATGGAGACAAAGAAAATCTGTATTTTTTATACGGCGCCCCGTCGTTTGAAATTAAATACGGAAGTCTCTGTTAAGTTGCATTCAAATATTTTAGTCATTTGTACTTCTTGTATACTGTTTCAAGGTATTAAACCAGGACCCCTTTAAAAAAAATCATAATTTGTAAGAAATATAGGCACAAAATCTACTTCAAACCTTTAAAAATGTAAGGAAAATTACAAAGAAAATATTATAAGTAACTCTTTTTGATTAATTTTAAGACGGGCGTATATAAACAAATAGAAACTTATGCAACTTATATTACTCGCGGGACGGGTAGACGCAAGGGGGTGTGAGTAGGTGAAGCTACACGATATTCGGTTTCGTCCGAGCGCTATAATACTATAGATGGGAAATATAATGTACAAAGAATGAGTACTTACGGAACTGTTTATGTTGTTGATGTTTTATAATAAGCCAATTTTCGCTTGCCCATAACTGTTATATTATTATATACTTGAATATTATAGGTATATATGACATTTAAATGCGAGTGACAGTTTGTAATTAAAATGTCACTCGCATTTAAGTCTGCAATAGCCGACCGATTCCGATAGATTTTCGTCTTCGCTAGGACCGGTAGAGATACCGTAAAGTGGGGATAGACGACGCGATTAGCTTGGAAAAACCTCCTGTAAAATGTGTGTGACAATGTTTACTGTTTAATGTTGTTTATCTTTAAAAATAATTACATAAATTTGATTTTTTCTTTATATCGTACATCAAATGTGCAGCTGGCGCGTAGAGGTAGTTTTTTTTTTCTTTTGTGGACCAGCCTTAGTTAGTAGACATTAATCAAATTCATGCATTTTTGTGGTTATTTCTAAAACACATAACTTTCTTAAGAAAATAAATTAGTACAAAAACTGACCTTGACATTATAAATTTATGTCTTTTGCATCACTAACCCATATTTGAGATTCTAAAATTACAAAATGAGTTTAAAAAACGCGAAACGGCGATGCCTTAATTTTCGATAGGTAAACGCCCCTCTTAATTATGCTATGTGTAACTATGGCAACTCCGCCTACATATTGAAATTGACTAATAGAAATTAAGATCCGTTCATCAGCTCTTAAAAACAGGGCTATCATAAAATGTAAAAAAAACATAAACTTGTGTTGATTCGTCGTTGTCAGACACTCTGTATCAATGAAAATATCTTTGAATTGAACAGCTCATAATAATCTACAATTTTTGTATTAAAGTTTCTTTGCTAACTACATTATCATATATCACCCTTCGTTGGGACACAAAAATTACCATACGCTTTTAGTATCCACCAGCAAGTAGCTACAAGTTCGTATTTTGCATATGTAATTCCTATATTCTCTATTACCAACTTTACAGATTTTGCTAGTTTGTGAGAAAATGGACAAGAAAAATCATTTGAAAAAGTTCTTAATCTACGTCTGCCGTATGCGTGTATACAGTTTCTGCAATCCATTTTATGTTATACGTAGAGAATTTTTGCCGTGAATATGCGAGTTTAAACCACTGTGTGGAGTGTTACAAAGTCTCTTCATAAACGATCTTATAACTTCTTTAAACTGCCAAGTGTTAGCATATGTTGATGATCCGAAACTCTTTAGAAGGTTTAGTAATAATAATGATGTGCAAATTTACATAATAACCCCACTTTAATACATCAGTGGTATTTGACCAATACGATTTAATATCGAAAAATGTGCAAAAATAAGTAATCCTGTGTTATATAGATATCATTATAGTCCTCTGATAACAAATTCAGTGATTTGAGCGGGCTTTTTGATGATCAGTTATCTTTCTCCGAACATTTCCGTTCTATATGCCGTGCTTCATCCAAGGCTTTAGGGTTTTTGATCATAATATGTGTGGTTTTCAAAATACGGTGTTCTGTTTTTTGTTGAAAGGATATTTTGTCATTTATATGATTGTATGCAATGATTTTATTGTCTTGTAAGATATGACATGTTTAAACACGTTGGTCCTACAACACGTTACTACGACTATTATTATTATGCAAACTGCTTTTTGCTTTTGCCAGACAATTAGAACAGTTTGAGTCAGCCATTCTAAAGCCTGTTTGCTTTCGCTAGTAGGAACTCAAAACATCTTTCCGTTTAACCATATTAGTATGGTAACAGTTCAGTATTTGGTCTTGATTTTTAATTTTTACATCAAAGTACTATTAATAATAACAAACATAAATCCATATCTACTGATTTGTTGCTGATACAGTAATGAATGCTCGGCATTTTTGAATTCCCTTCTTTTATATATCTTATCACTCGGGATCGGCAGTCAGGGGTACATTGCAGAGCTGCATTTAAATGAATAATGTAATTCGAAATTAGGCATAGTAATAGGTGGATATCATCACTATTACTGTGTCCAATTTCGAAGTAATAATAATAATAAAAATAATAATAATAATAGTATGCCTTTATTGTGCACACCATGATTACAATTCATAATTAAATTCGTACATGCAAAAAAACAATACACATGCGTTTAGCAAAACCACATGGCTAGATGCAGTAAGGTTTTGCCCTTTCTGTTTAAACTGACCATGAATACTGAAGAATATTAAACTAAACTACAATTTAATGCCTACACTATAATACACATACGCTACCCTTCCGTGATGGTTAATAATGAATCACTCTTATATTAAATACATTAAAAGAAAATAATAATAAGCACACAAATAATAACCACTGTATCAGCAACATGCCTATAAATAATTAAATTGCAGTTCATCCAAATTACAAAAACAAATTACAAATGTTGGATTCGAAATGGTATTTTGTAATAGTTTCTTAATTTTAACAGAAAATTGCTGAAAGCTACTCGATTTGACTTCAGAAGGAATACAATTATATTGAATATAAATATTATAAGAAAAGGACCGTTGGAATAAAGAAGTTTCATGTTTTAGTGGTGAGATCAAGTCACGAAATGTTAGTGGTGATATTATGAACGTCACAACTAAATTTTATTTTATTATACAAATATGGCGGAGATCTACTCGTAATAACATTATGATACAAACAGTGTCCGAATCTCCCTCCTGTTCCCCATGCTGAACCAGCCTGCGTCAACAAAAGTATGAGAGACATGGGCGAACTTCAGTATACCGTATACAGGGCGAGTCATTTCAGCGGCCGATTGTGCCTTTACGAGTAAAGATATTTCGAAGCGGTTTTACTTTCTTATACGTAGTATAAGGAAGTACTGTGATGATGAAAATTTTCGACCTCGAGATTTTTGCAGATGTTCACGTTTTGAAGTCCCCTGATACTGAAAAAGTGGTTTTTAAAAAATGTCTCTGTGTCTGTCTGTGTGCCTGTGTTTGACCACGATAGCGGTCAAACCCCAGCATTGCTATCAATTCCAAATTTTGCATTTTGTAGTATAATCTTCCTCTTGAGAACTGATTTGGTTTTCAGTAAAATCGGCAGACCGGAAGTAGTAGTTTAGTTCAGTGAAAAAATCGAATTTTGCCAATATTTCGTCAACTACTAAGTTTAAACAAATTTATAAAGAATTCATATGTACTTAAAATTGAAATTGTGAACAATTTTATTAAAAAAGTTTTTCGAAATTCCTACCGGAAGTAGGTCTTTTACTCTTATCGAAAATCAGTTTTTTGCAAATATTTTGCAAGTCATGCTTTTTAGACAGGTACGTTACGAGTATAAAAGTATTTAGAACTTCATTTCCAATACCTGTTGTATAAAAAAAATTTCAAATTTCGGACCGGAAGTAACACTTTTACTCTTAGCGAGTAGTGCTTTCTTTTGAATATCTCGCAAAGTATGCATTCTATAGAGACTTGTTAAGACAATAAAAGTATTTATAAAAGGGTATGAATAATTTTTATATAAAAAATTCTAAAGATTCTATAATTTGAAGGTTTCATACGTATAAGAATGTCGTGTGGTGGCCACACCTCATTTTTTTTCTTATGGTAGCCACTCATTAGGAGCACGTTTTAAAAATATTTTGTATTATACAGAGTATTTAGAAGTGAATGGACACTCATTTGAATACTTGTTGAAGTAATTTTTGCTTATTTTAGTATACATTTTGTATTTTTATATTTTGTAGTTCCTTTTTCACTAATTACCGTTGATATAACCTCCTAATTCCTGTGTCTACACTTACTATAATTAAGGTATTCATTTGTTTTGTTTTGAAATTTGTTTATTGCAGCATATTCTATATATTTTATGAAACATATTATAACTTGCATAGAGTGTATTGTAACTACAATATATCCAATTTTTGTATAAATATGTAGATGTAGAAATGAGACATAAAAGAAAAAAGAAGAGTAATGTTATATTATATATTTTTGGAATGCAGTTTTATAAAAAAAACTCAAAATCTTAAGCTAGTAAACATTTTTTTTGCAATTCCCCCCAATTCGTATAAAAATCATACCTCTAAGCCAATTTTTAGAAAAATTTATTGTAAAATCATGCTTGTCAACTAAGTAACAACTTATTAAATGCCATCCAATGCAATTCAATTATCAATGTTGCAACAAATATCATGGATCACTATACCGTATTCAAATAAAAAACATGAAGTTGACAAAAGTATATCAAAAGACGACAATAGCTCTTGTAATAGTCACTTTTAACGTTGTATTAACGTCTTACATGTTTTTGTGTAAAACGTGTCATCTAATTTTAATCCAGTTTTCTGCACATGCAATTAGTAGCTGAAAAAAAATATCCTTCTTTTAAGACGTCTTATTATGAACAATACTACAATAAATTGTATCCATCTAGTACGTCGTTTTTGAAAAATATAATTTTATACAAATATTGAATTTTTGAGAAAAATGGGAATAAGTCGAGAACTTTAGACTTTAGGCCTATACTATCTTATTACTTTTTGACTAAAAATTATACGGGGAATACAAAAATGTAGTAATATATATTTAGTACAGTTTCTTTTTTCAGACTCGTAGTTTCTTGTGGTTCCACAAGGTTCTATGCGCGGCCCGTTATTATTGATAATATACATTTCCGCGCTAGTTCACAAGGAAGGATGTTTTAAATTGATAATCAAAATATATTACTAGTGTAATCCATCGACAAGGTCTTCAGTTTTTTCCTTGTTATAAGGGCATCTCTGTTGAATACTTTACGATCAAATTTCCATATATTTAATTTTTTTAAAGCTAAACGTATAAATGCGTAGATGTATTTCTGAAGGTGACATTTTATCGAATCCTTATAAATAATGCGAATGGTGTAGTACAATATAATGATGCAATTTTCTATTATTTATTATTATAAATGCGAGTAGAACAATTCAATAAATTGAAATTTTAATTTAGAAAGTGGAGTACATACGTTAGATGGTTTCCATCAAGAGGTGGTATCTATTTCTAGCAAAATTTCTGTTCACCTACCTGCAACAAAAAAAAATAATAATTAGATATTCATACATCATGATATATTACGATATTTTGAAACATATCAGCTTTGTCTTATAGTATTATGTATTATGGTATAGATATGTTATACAAACATGTCTTACGACAAGCTAAGTTTAGGAAATCCAATGAAATACAATATTTATAACATATATATGTTACATGTTACATATGCCAGAATTTGCAAACAGTATCAATCATTTCATGCAATGAATTTTTTTTTAACGCGGCACATAGGGATTTGCGTATAAAAACGAAAATTCTTATGTTGGTAGATATCTGTGAAGGACTTTTGGAGATGACTTTCTGAAGCCCTAATGATGTCAGCGACTGTTTTGCTTTTGGTTTGCTCGCAGTAGCACCAAAAGACTAAAATGTACAAAAATATTCGGATAACTTAACAGATAATTATGTATCAGAAGAGTCTCTTTTCCCGCCTCCCCTGTTGGCCCTAAATAGCTCCCCACTACTAAATTTAAAATGTAATTGAATACTGACTAATAGAAATTTTGTGTTATTAAGTTATTAATTAATTATTGATAAGAGTTTCAATAAGTATCTCCCAAATCAATCAGTTATTTATCATTAATTATTAATAAAATTAAATCTTCAAAAACATTATTGAAATATATGTATATTATTATTTGTTCACGTTCAAATGTAGGTACATATATGTATTTTGTAATGTTATTATTATAGCGATTCAATTTATAACCTAACTTCATACACTTTTAGAATTTATCTATTTTCCAGTAAATATTACTCAATATTCTAATAAAACTTCATCTCTATCTACATATATTGGACCTCCCATTGCCTCTTTGTACCGTTGAGTAGAGCTTAAAGAAATTTTGTATGCCATACTAGTTATATAGAGTATATCACAAGATATTAGTTATTGTATACTAAACATAGGCATACTGCACAATCATTTAGATTTATCAGTATAGGTAATTGATAGCAATTTGATTCATATTGGGATCATGTAACAGTCGTTGAACACAACTTCACATGCGGCTAGTAGGGTATTTCTTAAAAAACTATATCTAATAATAATATTTCTTTACTCCATACTTAACACATGAATATTTGAATAACATTTATGAAAGTACAATAATGTTGTTAAACTACAGTTACGGTCAAAAGTTAAAATTGGGGTGTTTTTGCACGGTTCAAGAAGTCAACGTATATATGACAATATTCACACTAAGTTTATATGGCACGTATAGTTAGGTCAATGAACTTCCGTTCCATTTCCATATATTAACGAAAGTACTGTATGAAATTTAGCTACTTCAACCCTTAATAAATGCACACGTTTTTGTATAAGTTCAGTTATTTCGCTGTCCACTTTAGTTCCCATTGTTGAGAATAAAATGCAAGGGTAACAATAATACATTCCCATATACACTCCTCGACAAATATATTTCATATAATTATTTTTCTAATATAAATTAAAACAAACATATTCAAATGCATTTATGCAGTATTGCATTGGCAGGTTAATAGTAAACTTAAACAAGTGCAATAACTTACGAATAAATTTTGAATCACTATAAATTTTGATGTTTATAGTATAGGTAATAATATTTTTTAATATTTTTGATAGTCATAATAAATATATTACAATTTCAATTTACCAAATTAAAAAAAAACATGTGAATATAGCCTCAGAACTTTTTACAAGAAACTGTTCCAAATGAAAATTTAAACACTTATAACTTCTTAATAAATCTATGCGGAATTTCTGCACCATAGGCGAATACATATATGCTAAAGAGTTACTTCCGGTGAATTTTCAAAATTTATGTATAAAAAATTCTTCCAAATTAATGTCTAAATATTTGCGTTCTGTCAATAAACTGTGTAATCTTGTGTAATATTGGCAAAGACTGGTTTTCAATAAAATTAAAAAATAGAAGCATGTTTCTTAAATTTATTGAACGAATTTTAGAACACTTTTTATACAAAGTTGTTCACTTTTGAGTAAAAAATATTTCGAAAATTTTCGATATCTAGATTTTTGCAGATGTCCACGTTTTGAGGTCCCCTGATACCAAACAAGTGATTTTTAAAAAACCTCTCTCTCTCTCTATCTCTGCGTGTGTGTGTGTGTGACCGCAATAACGGACGAACTATTAAGCTATCAATTTCAAACCTTGTTTGACTTTCTTAAGAGTTGATTTGATTTTCAGTAACGTAGACCGACAGTAGTATTTTATTTCAGTTAATAAATTAAATTTTAACAATATCTCGTCAACTACAAAGCTTAAATAAATTTCTAGAGAATACGAAAGCACTCAAAAGTAAATCTGAATTTCTTTTATAAAAAATGTTTTTTTGAAATTCATACCTTTTTACTTTTATCGAAAATGAGTTTTTTTGCTAATATCTCACAAGTCATGCTTTCTAGAAAGATACATTATGAGTATAAAAGTATTTAAAGCTTGATTTTGAATACTTTTTGTATAAAAAACACTATTCAAGTTCGTACAGGAATTGACAGTTTTAGTCTGATCGAATAACGTTTTTGCGAATATATCGTAAATGATGTGTTCTACAAAGATTTATCAAGGCCAAAAGTATTTAAAGCCAGATTCGGCGCAATTTTTGTAGTAAAAGGATTTTAAAATTTGGATCGGAAGTAATACTCTTATGTAATTTTACTTTTATCCAATAGCAGTCTGTTGCAAATATCTCGCAATTTTGCATTCTATAGAGATATATTAAGAACACAAATATATTTAGACCTGCCCTTGAAATAAGTTTTATATAAAAAAGTACAAAAGTCGGACCAGAAGTAATACTTATAGTCCCTTATGGAATAGCAGTTTATTGCAAATATTTCTCAATTATGCATTCTATAGAGATTTATTAAGAGAATTGCAGTACTTTGTGCTGGATTTGAAATAATTTCTGTATAATTTTTTACTTTCTTATACGTAGTATAAGGAAGTATTGTGGTGATGAAAATTTTCGACCTCGAGATTTTTGCAGATGTCCACGTTTTGAAGTCCCCTGATACCGAAAAAGTGGTTTTTAAAAAATGTCTGTGTGTCTGTGTGTGTGTCTGTCTCTCTCTCTCTGTGTGTGTGACCACGATAGCGGTCAAGCCGCTGTAGATATCAATTCCAAATCTTGTATTTACGTGTATAATCTCCCTCTTGAGATCTGATTAGTTTTTCAGTAAAATCGGTAGACCGGAAGTAGCAGTTTACTTCAGCGAAAATATCGAATTTTGCCAATATTTCGTCAACTACTAAGTTTTAACAAATTTATAAAGAATTCATATATACTTAAAATTAAAATTGAGTATAATTTTATTTAAAAAGTTTTTCGAAATTCCTACCAGAAGTAGGTCTTTTACTCTTATCGAAAATCAGTTTTTTGCGAATATTTCGCAAGTCATGCCTTTTTGGCTAGTACGTTACGGATATAAAAGTATTTAAAACATAATTTTCAATATCTTTTGTATAAAAAAAATTCAGACCGGAAGTACCACTTTTACTCTGATCGAATAGCGATTTTTTGCAAATATGTCGTAAGTTATGCATTCTATATAAATTTATCGAGAGTACAAAAGTATTTAGAACTAGATTTGCAATATTTTTTGTACATATGAAATTTCATAATTCGGACCGGAAGTAGCACTTTTACTCTTAGCGAGGAGCACTTTTTTGATAATATCTTGCAAAGTATGCATTCTATAGAAATTTATTAAGAGAATAGAAGTACTTAGAATAGGATTTTGAATAATTTCTGTAAAAAAAATTCTTAAAATTCTGTAATTTGAAACGCTCATACGTATAAGAAAGTCGTGTGGTGGCCACACCTCATTTTTTTTAAATTCGGACCGGAAGTAAGCACTTTTATTCAGAGATTTTTATTCTATTTAGAAGATATAGAATCAAAAATTTAATTTGGAACAACTTTTGTATAACTACATATTTCGGAACGCACATACGTACCTATAAGAACATCGTGTGGAGCACACACCTCAATTTTTTAAGAGAGTATATATTACTGAATAAATAACTTTTATTATTAATTAGATCCCTGGAGCTTCAGGTTAGCATGTTACTAGAAAAATGCGATATCAGTTTAAAAGCCTCGTTTAGTTTTAGATGCTCATATTACCGTAGCAGCATCCATAATACATAAAAAGCTCGTGCTTTCTTATTGAGCTCGGGCTTGTTCTGCTGAATAAACAAGGACAGTTCGTTTCTAAGCTCTAAATGCACTTAGATATTATAATATTTGTCATTCTATATACACTTCCATAATATAAGTTTAAGTACTTATATAATTCCACAACCTTTTAATTCAAATAAGTACTGCATAATACTAATAATAGCATGACTAGTTCATTTAGAGTTTTCGAAATACGCGGCAGTACACAAATATTGATTGGTCGCATAAACATAACAGAAATAATATCGATAATTAATATATTAATAGTAATAAATACATAGTAACTAGCCAATCTTTAATACATATAAAATAACAACACAATTTCATTAATGTAAAAGACAGAAAGTAGAACAAGAAATAAATATTCAGTTTGCTTGTTTTTGGTGTGTTTATGGAGTTATCTCGTTTTTCCAGCATAGTCTTTCAAGGATAAGGATTACCACATCAAAAAAATAAAGCTGAATACTTTCTATATAATGTAAATAATCCGGATTATTTTACTGCCCTTGCAAAACTGAATATCCGCACTATTATGCTGTTAAGGGCCCACACACTGCGTTTTTGTTCGACAGATTTGTTCGACGAACAAGTCTGTCGAACAAAAACGACGAACGTGAGTTGCCCACAGACTACAGTTTTGTTCAGCAGTTTTGTTCGGCAGTTTTGTTCGGCAAAACGTTGGTTATGAACTACACCACTGCAAAAAATCGCCGTCCTTTAAAACTGTTTATCCCACACACATCAGATTTGTTCGACGGTTTTGTTCGACGGACATAAACAGGCCGAACCAGATTATTTTCAGCAGATTTGTACGCTAACATCAACGACGGTTTTCGACCCACACACTTCGGTTTTGCGACGTTTTTGTTCGAATAGACTTCTTCGTCGAACAAATCTGTCGAACAAAAACGCAGTGTGTGGGCCCCTTTAGGTTGATATACTTGGCAGTAGAGTAAGAAAAACTTCTTTTAAATATTTGCAAACAGCATGATAGAACATCAGTAAATGTTCCGTTTTAATGTTATGTAAGAGCTGGAATGGCTTTTTAACATGTTGAATTTTCTAATAAAAGATTATGCAGTATTTTTTTTTATGGAACTGGGAGCTCTGTGCATATGAGAATTTGATTTTAGGAAATTCTATGCCTGCATGAAAATAACGATGGATGTTACAGTCTAATTCTATAAATCTGAAAAAATTAGTTCTTGCCAAAATTCGCAGCGGCAGCAATAACAACTACTTTTATTTATTTTGCCGTAGAGAAGGCACCAATCGTTACATAAACTTTATTATAATACTTTCAACTTTACAAATGGTTGTCTTCTTCGAAGTATCCTCCTAGCTTGATATGCACCGCTCCCATCACTTCTTCCATTATTCGTATGGCCCCAGGAACTCGTTTGATGTGATGTCTCGTAGCTGTGCCAGCGATTTCTCTTGAACTTCTACCACATGTTGAAAACAAGGTCCTTTCAAGCTGATTTTTGGTCTTAAAAATAGGAAATAGTCTACTTGAGCCACATCTGCCGAGTACTGAGGAGAGGGAAGGAGGATTGTTCTTTTATCGGCCAAAAATTGGTCAATGAGCAGAGACGAATGACATGGCGCGTTGTCGTTGTGCAACATCAAGGCTCTTGTTTTTCCAGATTTAAGGCTTCTTGTTGCACAACTTCCCGTAAATGCCTTAAAACGTCCACGTAGAACTCCTTCTTGAGTTTATGATCTTGCGGCACAAATTCTTAATGAACAAGTCCACAACAATTGCAGAAAACAATCAATATCGACTTCATGTTTGAGCGATTCATGCGTGCTTTCTTCGCGATTGTGCCTCCGTTTCAACGTCATATCCGTAAACCTAAGTTTCGTCACATGTGATGATGGTTTTTAGAAAGTTTTGTCTGTTAGCACCATGAAGCAATTCTTGGCTTATGATGACACGATTTTCTTTTTGATCACTTGTGAGCAGCGTTGGCACTAGCTTTGCTGAGACGCGATCGATACCAACTTGTTCTGTTAGAATTTAGTGACACGACACGATGCTGCTCTCGACTTCTCTTGCAACCTGTCGCATAGTTAAACGACGATTTCCAAGAATCACAGTCAGAAAAGCAAATGTTCATCGTTTGTTGACGTCGAGGGTCGTCCCCATCATGGATTTTCGTCGATCGATTTGCAATTTGAAACGCAAAATATAATATTTTACACCGTTGCTCCATAAAGTCCTTCATCTTTACTTTCTCACTACTTCGTAGAGTGCCGACTGCGTGTGTTGACTTAAACAGCTCTACTTCGCTAACTGATCAAACTAGGTACTGCATGGCGCGCAAACTCAAACTACAACGTTCGCACGCACTTTGAAAAGTTTGGTCCTTTTTTTTGAAAAAAAACTCTTATAGCTATAGAAAATAATGCCAATACTTAGAAACAATGATTGTCCAGTCGAAAAGGACCAGACGCATATGTGTATGATGGACAGAAGTGACTTTACACTTGTTTATTTGTAAAAAAAAAACGTGTTTATTAAAAGTATTTTAAATTGTTTAATTTATATGTTTAATTCTCCCGAGTTAATCGTTATTCAACTCCTGTTGTATTTACGAGAAAATTAAAAATATGCTGGTCCGATGGCAGTAATGAAATTATAAATCAAAAATACGTATTTACGATTGTGCCCTCAAAAACATTACAAAAACTACAATAAAAATACAAAATAAATATAATAAAATTTACTTATCAGACAAAAATATTACAAATTATATCACCCACTACAATCTTGGCGGATAAATGCACGAAATTTATTTTTAACATATTAAGTAGACACTCTTTATTGAAGTCATTAACCTCGCAGTGACTTTAAACGTAATTTGCAAACATGTAAAAACATTAAATTTACTATCATGATTCGTGCTAATTCTGATTTTCGTTATACCTACACACCAAAACATTTCAATGTGCACGAATACTAGAAACCTGATTAAAAATTGATGTTCATCCTTCAAAGAAAGTAAAGCAATTAAATATGATCGTTGGATTAAAGAAACAGAAAATCAGTTTTTTGAACAACGTATGATTTTAGTAAATGTTGCTTTGCGTATATGAACCGAAGTGTTCTTATTCCGCTTTACGTTATGTTGAAGTGTTTTGCAATCATCGCATATGCGTCAGTGCTTTTACCACTGATACTGATATCTTAGTGAACGAAACAGGTATAAGGCTCTTGAAAATATATATTAAGGGTGTTGTATAGGTACATTTTAAAATATTTACAGATTACAGGCTATCTTTAAACTTTATGCAAAAATGATTTAGATGAAATATTCTTATAATGTTTATCTACACGTCCCTAAGCATTTTGTTTTTTCAATTTTTTATTAATTGTTATAAAAAATTAAATATAAATAGATAATCGAAAAATAAAATGCATACCGACGTATAACATATTATTGTGAACATTATTTTTTCGTATTTATTAAGATAAATGTGTAATTTGATAAGAACGAAATGCATTTTTGGCACTGCTTTAATACGCCACCTGCAGTCAAATATTTGATATATCCTTGCAATCCAAGACAGGGCGGAGTTACTTTGTTTAGGTGGGGATTCACTTTACGAGCGATATTCGGAATACAGAAATCGTTGTTACGGTTTAGAGTAGGTATTTGATTAAACATTTTTTTATATTATTTTACATTTCATAAAATTGTACACATTCTCTGGCAGGCTTTTATAACTTTTACATAAATACAAACTTAAACAAAAACATTAGATATGATTCATAAATAATACTGGCTTTTTTTAGTTCTTCCACTATTTTACATTTATCAAGATAAAATACTACTGACATTTATAAGTGAGTTAAAAATAATGTAAAACTAATATAGAAAATGAGATGGATATAGATGGTGCCTACTTCCTCTGTACAGATCCTGTACCAGACTGGTAGACGTTCAAAAGAGTAATTTACGACCTAGCAAAAAATTACTCTCAAACGATTCATTGTTCGGACAGTTATAAAAAGATTTGAAGTAAACCAGAAATTGCTGGGAAAGGATATCTTTTATTTTAAAAATTTAACTACATTACTCTTCGTGTTATGGTAAACAAAGAACAGACATAAATAGGACTTATTATTTTACAGATGCAGTTACATAATAATAATGAATAAACATTAAACTTTAAATAATATATATATAATAATAAAACAATGAAATTTCATTCAATACATGATATTATAAGTACAGTCATTCTGCATCTTTTTTGGAAAAAAATATGCGAGACTATTTTATTTGATAAATCGTTAGTTCGACGAACAAGTCTGTCGAACAAAACCGCAGTGTGTGGGCCCCTTTAGTCATTGAATTCATGTACGAGGTTTCTCGGATACCTTGCCGGCCACCTTGTATTATAATAGTACCTATAGATATAAATAATTATTCTGCGATTTTCAATACGGCCAATGGAAAAGATAATCAAGACGATGACATTAGTGCCTTTCAACAAAATATTATTATTATTATATAGTATTCATAGGCACTAAATAATATTTCTTTTAATCAGAATTCCATCTTACATACATACATATTAACTTATTGAACACATGTCAGACTAAAAAAACTTACAATCTACATTCCTGTGGCGCCTAGACACCAGACTAAATAAACCATACAAAATATTACTAGCACCTACGTTACGTAGAGTATGTGTAGCCTGAAAAGAGACAATTAGCACTTAACGCATCAGACGTATGTCATTTCGAATGCATCGCTCCATAAGGGCGGTACTTATAAACTGGGAACTATACAATTTATATTTTTACTATAGCATTTAGCAAAACAGTACGTGGTAGTGGGGTATTGGCAAGCTCCACCCCTGAGTAGAACCCCCCTATACCCGCAGCGAAGACGTCGAAATTTTTAGTTTGCTATACAACACCCTTAAGTAATCTGTTCCGATATTTTGTATACAGTTTGATACTTTTTAAAGAAGTTAAATATAAGAAACACGTTTCTTGACAGTTAGTTTTCAGTATAGAAATCTAGAAAACCTCTAGATTTTTGCACGTGTTCACGTTTTGTCCCCTGATACCGAAAAAGTGGTTTATGCAAACATGTCTCTCTCTCTTTGTGTGTGTCTGTCAGTCTGTCTGACTGTGAACACGATAGCGGTCAAACGGCTACAGGTACCAATACCAAACTTTATGATCTAAGTATATATACATATCTCCCTCTTGAGATTTGAATAGATTTTCAATAAAATCGGTAGACCGGAAGTAGTAGTTTACTTCGGTAAAAAATCAAAATTTACTAATATCTCGTCAACTACTAAGTTTAGACAAATATCTAAAGAATATAAATGTATTACAAAGTGAATTTAAGAAAGTGTTTGTAAAAAAAGTGTTACTAAATTCCTACCGGAAGTATGCCTTTTTGTCTTATCGAAAAACGGCTTTTTGCATATATCTCGCAAATTATGCATTTGATACAAATTTATCTGAAAAACAAAAGTATTTAGAGCTCAAGTTGTAACAATTTTGGCATATCAAAAATTTCAGAATTCGGACCGGAAGTAACACGTTTACTCTTATTAAATTGCATTTTTTTTGCATATGTTGCTCAAATTATATTCTATAGAGATTAGTTAAGGGAATAAAAGTACTTTGAGCTGGATTTAGTATAATTTTAGTATAGAAAAACTTTCATAATACGGACCGGAAGTTACTTCTTTCTCAGAGGTTTATTTCATTAAGGAATACAGAATAATTTGAAATTTAACTTAGACCAATCTGTATACACATTTCGGTTTTTAGAAAAACTCGAAATTCATTCGTCATAGATACATTTTTTCTCAGAATTTATTCTCTGTTCCCAAAATTAAATCTAACATATTCCTAATAATTCCCATCGTCAATGCCAAAAATGAATGAGCTTATATAGAAAAGTTGTTAATGACTTAATATTTAAAATTTCCATTTAAAATTGTTATACAAAATGAATATACATATTTTATAATCTCATTTTTAGATATCGTAACAATGAAAACATATTAAAAAAATAGTATTATTAGTATGTACCTTATGTAGATATTATAAAAATTTTGTTTATTTAAGAGGTCTATAGAAACAGCTGCTATTTCTAAGAGTAAATTTAAGTTTAATATGTATTATATAGGAATATTTATTCTTGAAAGTCCGTAGGTATTGAACATGTTGAAGATACAAAACGAAAAAAAATCTTGTAGGTAAAAAATCCCACTAGACGAGATCATCAAAATTTGAATAAAGAAAATAGTTTTGTACACTATAAAATGCATTCTTTTCCAAAAACAGCGTTTTAGATGTTCTTAATTTTAATCTTTTATTTTTAGCCCGGCTCGTATATTTCCACGTGTAGCACGAAAGTGACCCATTTCATGAATTCTGAACAGTTCCTTATATTCAGTTTTCACAAACCACAAACACTCAAAAATGTGGATGCTAGGAATGTAAGTATTCGTTTTTCTTCTCCACACATCATTCTCTTGGCTGTAGTTTGTCTATGGTTCGTATGCACATTTTTTGGAGTTCAAATATTCTTGGCGCATCCACAGAATTTCCATAATAATCCATATTTTACTTTAGAATAAACGACTCACAGTAAAAAAGCAATTGATGCACTGTCATTAACCAAAGCTGATATAGTTCGTACAGCATATAAAATACCATCGATGTGGTCCTTACAATCCAGCCTTGAATCCAACACTACTCCTAGAAATTTACGCGCAGAGACACTAAAATCCTCTAGATAGCGTAGGCTTCTTTCTTCTTCATCAGCTTTTCGTTAATTATTACTGACATGTCATCAGGAAACATACTTACTGTATGCTTTAAGAGTAAATATAAATCATTAGTGTTCATTATGTACAGCATTGGAATCAGCATGAAGCACTATGGAACACCTCTATCTGTCGATATCCAGTCCGACACAGTTTCCAGTCCGTAGTTAGCATGTAGTATTATCCTCAGACTTCGAGTGCTTAGATATGACGTTAGTAAACAGTGTATTGGACCCCGAAAATCCATCAAATACAGTTTCTCCAACATATCTCATTGTCCACATCATTAAGGCATTTGACAAATCCAGGAACACTCTTGACATTTTCGTTATAATAAGGAAGGTTGCTATACGCTGCAAACGTTGTCGCAGTTCAAGCTAGTGTTAATGAAAGCCTAATTTATACATGAAGGCATTCACAACAACTGCGGCTGCCTGGAATGTCTACTTGGCGTATTTTACATAAGCATTTGGGCTTTTATCCCAAACTGAAGCCTTTGGATCAGCTCAAATGCGCATTTGCTGATTTTGCCTTGTAACACAACTTGAAAATGATGGCAGTTTTGAGCTTATTTTCATCTCCCTCTGACGGTGAACAAGCAAAATTCTCCTTATTGCAGTGAAAATAATCCACGGCACATTCACAAGAAACTTTTACATTCTGCAATATAATGTGGCTTCTGGCAGGGTGGAATTATCGATCTTATTTCTTCCCAAATAAAAAGGAACAATGTTAATGGTAAGTAATATAGAAATCGATGATTAATGAACATTTTACGGACTGAAATGAATGATGCCGATTTAACTAACATCCGGTTTCAACAAGCTAAAAGTTTTATCAGTTGATTACTTCAGAAACGGACCTATTAAATGGTCTTCAAGAAGATGTGATTTAAGACCTTTAGATTCCTTCTTATGGGGGTTATTTATATCATCTACAACTTAAGAGAATAGTCCGGAGAATAAATATGTAAAAAATAAAATATTTCATTTGTTACATACTTTATTATTATTATTATTATTATTATTATTAATAGTAATATTTATTAAATTGCATAACAGGTCAGCTTAATACGGACAATACATATGCGAAAAATTAATAACAACAAACAATTCAGAAAATAAGTGAAAAATATGAAAAACATTAAAATATAAACAACTAATAAAAAACATAAACAGCAAGGTTATTAAACTTCCTGGTGGAATGCACCATAGAAGCCCTCAGCAAAATATTCGTTCTGGCAGTGGGAAGCAGAAGTGCTTTGTTTACCATTGAGCTTTGACGAGGCACTCGAAAGTTAACTTCTGCAAGCAAATCAGGAGAGTCAATCTTAATGAGAATGCTAGTTTTTTTTTTTTTACAAAATTAGCACTAATTAGGTGTCGCCTTGCTTCAAGCGACCCTACCTCATGTCGATCCAGGAGCAACTTAAAGTCAAATCCACGAGGAGGGTAAGTTCCATCTAGTTTATAACACAAATACTTTAGGAACTTGCGCTGTACTTATTCAATTACATTAATAAAGTGACTTAAGATCTCTGCAGGTCCGGATAATGAAACCCAATGCTCGAAATGCTGACGCAGTGAGTAGGCAAACATGATCAGCGAAGGTAAGCTCGTTATCAAATGTAACTCCGAGATCACTAACATGCGTTTTGCGGTTGATAGCGATGTTGCCAATAGAATAATTGTTACAAAATCTATTGGGTTTTCTGGTAAACGAAACAAAGCAGCATTTGTCATCCTGAGCTCCATCAATTCGATGAAATTTTTTTAAATCATTCGCATAGGCCAAAACATTACAACTGATTGAAGTTATCAAATCATTAACAAAGTTGTGAAATAATAAGGGTCTAAGATTAGACTCCTGGGGAACTCCAGAGGTAGAAACATGCATCCTTCACTTATAGCCATTATAGTATACGAAGTTACTTCTCTTAGCAAAGTAAGAACCAAGAGGTGTTAACAGTGAGTTGCTGAATCCAAACAAACATTTTAGTCAGGAGACCAGCAGGCTCAATGGTGTTGAAGACACGAGAGAAGTCAGTGTAAATAACATCTATCAATTTATTGAATTAGAGTTCTTGAATACTGGATTCATCAAATTCGGTGTTGCAGGAGGAGCAGGAGTAGTTATTTAAATGATGTTATTTTCAAAACTTAAAATATATCGATGGTACTTCAAAATAAAATAAAAATGTTATGTCTATCTCTATTTGTTCTTATTTCAGTACATTTAAAAAATATTGCCTACCATAATATGTACATATATAATTTTGCATTCCTTTCAGTAGAAATAGATATTAATACTATTATCAGATTAAATAAGGAAGAATAGTGAAGATGAAAAATAAAATCGAAAAACCTTTTAAAAGAATTACAGTGACGCAATGACACATTCTAATTTTCTAGAGTAAAATACGACAAAAAAATATCTTTTCTCTTCACATCAATACGTATGTATGCGTTACATTTGCCAAAACGCCTCCAAAAGATGCACAAGAAGCAAAAATACAAGGGACGAAAATCCTCGGAAAAAATGAATAGTTCTGTAGAACCGGGTCGATTGTTTGGCATATATCCAGAGGACATTTTGTACGAGATAGGTATTAAAGTTTGCCGGAATTGCTGCCATTGGGGGCGGTCTGGAAGAAATCAATTGCCGAGTAAAATTGTTGATATGAAGCACTTATGTTTCCCACTGGGTAGAAGTTTTCCCGAAACTGTTTTCCGAAGCTAATAATATAAATTTATGGAAACTTTTCGTTTTATTTCCTTTTCTACTTGATAGATTCATATTTTAAACTCATTTATTTTATTTCCGGCGTCAATGGGTACGGCGCACATATTTTTTTTTTATATAAAATTTAGAAATTACAGCAGATTATTTTTTCACTTTCCTACCATATCAAGCAATGCTATTTGACTTAACTAGCTTTTCCTCTTTTAAATTTTAAAAACAACCATTTGTCTTTGCGCTTGTTTTGATTTGAGTGCATTCAATTATGTAATGGTAGCAATTGCTTAATATATTGAAGTGGTATTCATCATGTACACGGACCAGCTTCCCGAGAGGGACGGTCATACACCGCAATAGTAGTGCGAAATTGCAACTTATTCTTTTGTAACGACAATCACTAATAAATGCGTCCTATTTTTGCAATTGAATGATTCGCTAGTTCGATTAAGATCGTGCTGCAAATTATTCCTCATATTTACAGTACAAAGATGGCGGGGAAAGATTATCAAATTCCAAGGAGATCGCACCATAACTCACTTAGATGTATCATTACTAACTAGTGCCATTTTTTAAATTAAGTTCATACATATTTTATTAATAGTAACTTGAATACTTCAAATATCTTCGTTATTTATAATATTTCAAGAGTCTCTTTTTAATTAAAAATCTTAAAGTATTAAAGAGGAAATACCCACAATATCAAGAGTATTGGACCCCCAAGAGGTTATAGTGTGTTATTAATACAGAGCGGACACGAAAGGTAGATGACTCATCGCCCATGGGCGCACTATTGAAATGTTGTATTTTTAAAGAGATTTTAATTTTATTTATATAATTGGGTGGTGATCTATAAAATACAAAATATGTTATTATTTGTTCATTTTGTAGTTCAAGTAGAGTAAACGAGTATTAATATTTACTAGCAGCACTTTCCCAAGATTCTTTTCTGTAAGATTTGTTCTTTTTGAATGAAGTACATCCATGTAGATAGAAAACGTCCTTTCTACATAGCAACTGGTTATAGGTGCATACTGGAAGTATTCTTTTATTTAGGCATATTTTGCATACAATTGCCGCAACGTTATTAAATCTGGATTTCTATTAAAAACTGCGTCTAACTTTTGCCGAAGGCCACATCGCAAGTTACTTAGAATACTTTTGAAATTATTAATAGCCACATCTAATGTGGTTAATCCATCTTTTAATTTGGAATTTCGATTTTCAAAATATGTGATTAGTTTAGGCATATTTCCAATGTGTTCCTGAAGGAATAACCACTGATTTTTTAAATTTGGGATTTGTGTTAGTTCCTTGCACTCAGAAATACTTTGAGTTTATTTATAGTTGTTTATATTTTAATGTTTTTCATATTTTTCACTTATTTTCTGAATTGTTCGTTGTTATTAATTTTTCACATATATATTGCCCGTATTGAGCTGACCTGTTATGCAATTTAATAAATATTACTATTAATAATAACAATAACAAAAAGTATGTAAAAAATGAAATGTTTTATTTTTTATATATCGCGAGCTGAGTACTAGAGTGTTCTAACTGCATTTTTTTAAAAAAATGTGTTTTCTTTACAAACATGGATTTTTTCCACGCACTGTTCTATCTGCATTCTCAAAATATAATTACAATCGAAGTTTCTGTTTCAAAAGTTAGTTCAAATTTGTTCTATCTGCATGAAAAATTAAACTTACGTGCTTGAGTGGTGTATCTGAACAACCAATAGGAATGCAGTGATTCTCCAATTAGAACATTTCAGCACCAAAAATCAAGATCTCTGGGATCATCCAGTCGTGTGCACTTGGTTGGTTAATTGTTGTATTTCCTTTGAATTGAGGGTCACAGAGTAAGTACTATATATAGTACTGATACTATCGATATTTTGACTAAGGAAATTCAAATTGATGCTGTGGACAATAAGTTTGTATATCCTGACAATCCTGACAGTCCAATCAGCACACATCGAGATGTTCATGATTTTAATCTTAACGATCACGATTATTCATTACATCTTGGAGCAGATCAGGCCATAACTAATAAAAGGTGCGGACCTATTATTTCGAACCTTTTCCTAAAAAAACACCAGTAATTATTACGTATGAAATATATTTTTGTTTACCAGGCTCAGTAAGAAGCGGAAGCGTCGTCCGCAGGAATGGCAGAGAAATGTGAAGAAACGGCTACGAGAACGTGGACAAGAATATGTAAAATAATATTATTCTTTGTTGTCATGTTTTCCTATTTGTTTTCTGGAGTCGACCGGTGTTTTGCTTGCACAAGAAGTGGGATATTGTTTTATTCGGGTTTCTCTGATATTTTCTTTTTGCGGCTTTCTTATATTATATCTGGGCCATGTCTCTGATGCTGCGGCCTTCATCCCTTCTGATCCTCGTAAGTTCTGGACATTTATTCACAGTAAAAATCCCAAATCTCGTATACCTGCATCAATGAATTATAACAATACTACCTACAACAACCCAGAGGACATTGTCAATGGTTTTGCTTCTTACTTTAACTCAGTTTATTCGAGCGTCAGTACTTCTAATATTCTGGATGTCGACTTTTGCAATTGTCCAGATATCAGCATTCGTGGTTTCACTGATGTTGAGGTGGGTGTAGCTTTGAGGAAATTGAATAATAAGATGACGGCGGATCCAGATGGTATTCCGAGTTTCTTGGTGCTCGATTGCAGCTCAGTGTTGGTTTTTCCTCTGACCGTCATCTTTAACCTGGCATTATCAACTGCTACATTCCCTGATTTGTGGAAGGGTACGAAGGTTTGTTCTGTATTTAAGATTGGCTCCCCCTGTAATATAAATAATTACCGGCCTATCTGTATCCTAAACAACTTTGCCAAGGTTTTTGAGTTGGTATTGCATAGCCGAATTTATCCGCTCATCAAGAACTTCATTGCCACTGAACAACATGGATTTATGGAGAAGAGGTCAACTGTCACAAATCTTGCGGGCTTCACTCAATATGCTTTTGATACATTTGATACATGCGGCCAGGTCGATGCAATATATACCGACTTCTCAAAGGCATTTGACCGCATTGATCACGGATTGCTTCTGCAGAAGCTACACATCCTCGGTTTTAGTACTCCACTGGTGATATTCTTTTCTTCATACCTGCAAAACAGAATGCAGTACGTTACCTTCAATGGATACAAGTCATATTTGTTCACTGCAACATCTGGAGTACCGCAAGGGTCAAATATGGGTCCACTACTGTTTTTAATATTCATCAATGATCTCATTAAGGAGATTAATTGTGACAATTGTGTCTTTGCTGATGATTTGAAACTGTTTGGATTTGTGACATCAGTTGCCGACTGTCTACACTTACAAGACCAACTAGACAAAATTTGTGTATGGTGTGTTACAAACAACCTCACCTTAAACACTGACAAATGTTGTGTCGTAACATTTACCAGAAAGATGGATTCCATTTCCTTTGACTATGCAATAAATGGTACCACACTATCACATACTTCAACAATCAAAGACTTAGGTGTTTACTTTGATAGCTCTCTGACTTTTGCCACACATAGGAATCACACTGTCTCTTCTGATATGAGGATGCATTTTCATATAGATACTATTAAACTGCTTTACTTTACCTTCGTGCGATCCAGATTGGAATATGGCTCTATTATATGGAGTCCCTTGTACTCTTCGCACAAATTACTTCTGGAGAATGTGCAGAGGAAGTTTTTGAAGTATTTGTACCTCAAACTGGATGCTACTTACCCTTGCAGAGGGTATGATTATCGACTATTACTGCAAAAATTCAACATGGATTCACTTGAACTTCGGCGCCAGTTAAATCTTATGAAATTTGTATATAACCTTGCTCACTTCAAGGTAGATTCGCCAAATTTATTGTCTAAACTTCGGTTTCATATTCCTCGGTTATCAGCGAGGCGGAGTATTACTTTTGATATACCATATGCTAGATTTAATTCATCAATGAATTCTCCAATTGTTGCAATGTCGCGCGGGTTCAACCAGCTTTCGTCACAGTGCGACATTAATTTCACCCCCCTTATTGAAATATTGAGAGTGGCTGTGGATCTGCTGGCTTGATATGATTTTCATGTATTTCTTATGGCGTCTATTACATGTCGCGTTTTTGTTATACTTTCAACTGTTTATTGAATTGTTTATATTATATTATATGTTGTGTGTACATCAGTATAATTAGTATTATATATTATATGTAATCAATAATGTATATTGTCATTTACTTGGATGACTCTGTTGGACAATAAAATGTATTATTATTATTATTATTATTATTATTATATTTTATTTTCATTAGCAGTAGTTATTAAATGTAATTATATTGTTTATTTCTTACTTACTGCTGCTCTGTTAATTTAAATTTACTTGTATTTTTCGTCTGTTTGCTGAATTTATTAATTGCTAAATTTATTATTATTCACATTTATTTTTATTTATTTATATTAAATTATTTAATTTATTAAAATTAGTTAATTAAAATTTACTTGTATTATACTTTACAACTTAATTATTTCGTCTGTTTGCTGAATTTATTTTAAACAGTGTGATTTTTTTTAGCTCTCAGTATTATTATATTAATCTTATACAGGGTGTCATTTTGAAAACGTATCACCCTCTATATTTCGGCCCCTATAGAAATTCCAAAAATATGCAAAAACACGTCAAACTTATTTTTAAGGGGGACATTTTGTAGGCTGGTTTTCAATTAAATTACATCAACCCTCTAGCGGGGGTGGACATAACCTCTAAAAATTTAAATGGAAATGGGGGTTGAGTGATACCTCATTTTAAAGGTCGTTTAACCCGTTTTTCAAAAATGCTAATTTCTTGTCCTTTATTTTTAATACTTTTGAAGAAATCAAGTCAAACCATGAACATAGAAGTATCAAGTGTTTTGCAATAAAACATTAAAAAACTAATAAAAAGTAACTTATTTTATAAAATTTTCGAAATGTTGTCCATTATTTTCTAAACAGTGATAAAGTCTAAAATAAAAATAAAAATAAGTTACTTTTTATTACTTTTTTAATGTTTTATTGCAAAACACTTGATACTTGTATGTTCATGATTTGACTTGATTTCTTCAAAAGTATTAAAAATAAAGGACAAGAAATTAGCATTTTTGAAAAGCGGGTTAAACGACCTTTAAAATGAGGTATCACTCAACCCCCATTTCCATTTAAATTTTTAGAGGTTATGTCCACCCTCGCTAGAGGGTTGATGTAATTTAATTGAAAACCAGCCTACAAAATGTCCCCCTTAAAAATAAGTTTGACATGTTTTTGCATATTTTTGGAATTTCTATAGGGGCCGAAATATAGAGGGTGGTACGTTTTCAAAATGACACCCTGTATACATTTTCTTTTTGTAAGAGCATGCATATGTGATAAGCATTTAACAAGCTTTTGTCTAGCTTTAACATTTCTAGTTTTTTTTCTTTTTTAAATGTCTTCATAGGATTTTGCTTGATAATGAGTGCTGGGATTGGTCGTGTTGCTTGCATCAACATTCGCCCGATTCTTCCTGAAGTTCATGAATTATCTGCTTTTATTTTTGATAAAAATTTAGACATTTTAATAGTTATAGAAACATGGTTGCATACCCATATTACGGATGATTGTTTAATTATAAATGGGTTTACTATAGTTAGACGAGACAGAGATCATATTTCATTTGAAATCATTGCAACTAGTCTAGATATTGAACAGTTATTTTTAACACTTCACCTCTCCGATCTAAACGTTACTATTGGAGCTGTATATAAACCTCCTACTTTAAATTATAAATACTTTCTGGATTCTGTGGAAAATACGATTACATCTCTTATGCCAGCTTGTGACCAGATGCTTTGCTGTGACGACTCTAACATTGATTGTGTGAAAGTTTCTGATGCCAGAACTATCTACTTGCTCGATTTCTTTGATTCGTTGGGCTTCTGACAGTTAATGGATCAAGCCACTAGAATTACACGAGATACCGCATCTCTGATTGATCTTTTGTTTGTCACTGATGAAAATTTTATCGAAAGCAGGAGGTTAAGAATTGCAATTTCTCAGATCACGACTTTATCACCTTCACTTTATGTGTTAAATGTGCTGATTCTGCTCTAGCTTATCACATTTACAGGGACTTCAATGCCATTAATATTGAAACTTTTAAAAATGATCGACTATCTATTCCACTGCAACGTTTATTTTTCATGTCAAATATTGAAGAGGAAATCAACTTCTTCATTACAAGTCTGCTACTGTTATTTGACAGGCACGTTCCTGTCATTACTCGTAGGTTCACCAGGCGGGCATGTTCCTGGGCTTACTGACAATTTAAAATTGTTGATTTCGCTAAGAGATAAGCAGAAGTTAAAATTTCGTCAAACTAGAGATCCAAGGATTGGTATGATTACAAATCATTAAGAAATTTAACTACGAAAACTCTTAGGCTTGAACAAAAAGCATACACATCTCCCAAAATGCTGATTCGAAAAGTCTTTGGAACAGTCTACGTACATTAGGAGTTTCCAAGAGCAATTCTACTAGTATTCCGGAGCATCTGAGTAATCCTGACTCCATAAATAATTTCTTTGTTGACAAAGCTTCACCTTTAAATATAGAATGTTCTGACTTAATTGACTTGTATAAGAGAAATCTAAAACATGCAACGCAATTTCTTTTCACTTCTGTAGAAGAAGTAATATCTCCAAAATCATATCATCCATGAAGTCCACTGCTACTGGGTCTGATGGTCTATCTGTTACTATGTTACGGTACTGCTATCCCACTATATCACTTTATGTCACTCACATAATTAATACCTGTTTAATAGAGGGCATATTCCCTGATAAATGGAAATGTGCTGATGTTCATCCGCTGCCTAAGATAACGAATCCATCCGTGTACCGTGATTTGAGGCCTATAAGCATCCTACCAGTCCTCTCAAAAATTCTGGAAAAAGTAGTATCGTCACAACTGAAGGAATATTTAAATGCATTGGATGTTTTACCACCTATTCAGTCGGGATTTCGAGCGGGGTACAGCGAGACAGCTTTATTGAAAGTAACTGATGATCTTGTACGGTCAACTGATAGGGGATTGCTTTCATGTCTAGTTTTGCTAGACTACAGTAAGGAGTTTGATAGGGCGAATCATGGTGTATTGTTGGCTATTTTGGAGAGCATTGGCTTTGCCGGTGCATCATTATCTCTTTTTGAAGATTATCTCCGGAATCGTAGGCAATACGTCAGTATTGGCGGAGGTGCATTTGTATCACTCGCTGTCATGCATGGGGTTCCTCAGGAATCTGTTCTGGGTCCGATTTTCTTTTCAATATATACTTGGAATTTTTTCTCAAGTCTTCTGCATTGCAATGCACATGTGTACGCTGACAATACTCAACTTTATTATTCTTTTGAACCGAATAACTGGGAAAATGCTGTTACAAATATTAATAGAGACTTGCGCTATCTCCATAGAGTATCCACAGAACATTGTCTTACATTAAATCCGGATAAACCTAAAATAATGCTTTTCGGTTCTGCGAAGACTTGTTCTAATATTTCTCGCACTTTTAATATTGAAGTTAATAATTCTAAGATACCAATTGTGGAAAGTGTGAAAAATCTGGGACTGGTTATGGACAATACACATAGATACAGACAGCAGGTTTATGGCTATATCCGCAATGCTTATCTAAATTTGAAGAAATTGTATCCCCACAGACATGTATTCAGTGAAGGCATCAAGAAAAGTCTTTGCGATACTTTTGTTCTCTCTCAATTTTCATACTGTATTCCAATATATCACTCGGCTTTAGACAGGTTAACTCCGGATCGCATACAAAGAGTACAAAACGCCTGCTTAAGGTTAATATATGGCATAAGGAAGTTTGATCACATCTCGCACAAACTTAGCTGTGCACGGTGGTTCAATATGCATAATAGGAGGGAGCTTCGGTGTTTAAATTTGTATAACAAAATTATTACATTGAAAGCACCACCATATTTATATCAGAAGATCACCTTCAGAATAGATGTCCATAACCTTACCACAAGGTTTAGGGGTAGGGTTTCTCCACCACCGCATAAAACCGCATTATATCAAAGATCATTTTCAATTCAATTTATTGTAAATACAACGGGGTACCTGCTGATGTCTTTTCTGGCTCATTTTTCCGTCGTTCTATGAGGAAAAAGTTATTACGTGGGCAAGGTGTTGATGCTTGCTAGTGAATTGATTGAGTAATTTTGTAGAATTGATAGATATTGTGAAGTTGGTGAGTTTAAAGTTTAATAACTCTGTTTTTTTTGTATGTTTTTGAAAACTGTCAGAATTTTGAGTATTCGTTTTCTTGGGTAGTCATTTTTTGCAATGGTGCGTGGTGCGTTATCGAATTTTCTTCTTTTTGCCTTGGGCACTCAATCTTTTCAGTATCCAAGGTTAGGTTGTAAAGCAGCATTAGCTGAACTTCGCCTTGCGATTGCAACTATTAACTTTAAATTTGATTTTAATATTCAAATTGTATATCAGTGTATTTATGTTAATTATATACTTGTATGTATACTTTGTTTCCAAATATCTAAACATTACGTTCTTTTTTATTGTCCTCTTTTAGCCCGGCTGAAATATGGTAACCTTAGTCAAGGATGAATTAATAACTCGAAAGGCTAATGGTGAAGTGAGTATTAGATTGAAGTCAAGAATGGTATTCCTGAAATAGTGAGGACGTTAAACTAATTAAACCCAACAGCAAGTTACTCACAAGCTTCTACTATCAGAATGTGAGATGTATCCCTAGCAAAACCAACTTATATAACACTTCTTTATCTGCTAACTATGACAACATTTTGTTATATGAAACATGGTTGTGTGATTCAATTCATGATTCTGAGCTTATGAGTGATTATTATAATGTGGTCTGTTGCGATAGAGAAAATTTATTCAGTTATGGATCAGTTTGTACCTACGGAATGCGTAAATTCATACTTACAAGGGCCTAAGAAAATTGTATTGCACACTTAGATATAACAAAATTCGGAACATTATGTATTATCAAAAAGAGGAAATTTAGGGGTTAGAGTTTTGAAAATAATGCACCTATGTACAGATGTAAAATAATACGGTCCTGTATTTGCAAAAAAAAAGACAATGGAATTGCAGTATTGCCATTTAAGTAAAACAATTATCGGCTAGAGAAATCATTATCATTACACACATAATGAGTATAATAATACAAAGCTTCGAGCGTGCAGGATTCATTGTTCCTCTTTTTTTCATTGGTTCGTTCCTTAATTATATCATCGCGATCACGATACTGCTGCTGATGATGATGACGGCCAATTGTGAACGACGTAACTCGAGAAAAATTCACAATAGAAGTGCAACGCATGAGACGCGGGATCTACGAATTAATAGAGCTGGCCTTGAACCTGCTGAGTTCGGACAAACAGCATTCGCGTTATATCGCGCCATCGTTAGAGAGTTTCGGGCATAGATGAAACATATGTATTATATAGGTAGAGCATACATACAACATACATAATATACAATCTATATAAACCAGTTGAAATACTTGTTATTGAGTATTGGAAAAAATATTTTGTCTTACAAAATGGAGGGTACGCCTTTGACACGACTATTTTATAAACAACAAAAATAAATACAACGAATAATAACAAAAGTGCAAGCTTAGGCGCGAAAGCGAGGGTAAAATTAAGGAAGCTAAAACAAATATACAGGCTGTACGACTTAAACTTCCCAGGTCAAATATCTCGGAAACGGATAAAGATATTTGAATTTTGTAAAAAGTAGTTACTAAAGAATGTGATCGACTCTAGTTTGTTCTCACAATTGCGTTTTATTATGTGAATATATGTATATATGGTGCTGCAATGAAAAGAATTTTTTTGATCACCATAATCTTCATTTGTTTTTTATTTGAAAGAGTATTAAAATTAATGTAATAGTATATTAAGATACAAGTTTCATAAGACACGATTCTTGCGCACGCGTTCAAGTTTATAAAACGAGCCGAGATTTTCGAAATAGATCATATTAACCAGTTTATAATAGAAACTGATAATAAAATATATTTACCGATGAAAGTAAGTAACAAGAACATCATTGTAGTTGTATTTCACTAATTCTCTACATTATTTTGTTATAATAGTCATATTAATATTCTGTTAGATTATACTTATAATGGGCTGTAATGGAGCTTCTCGTCGTGAAGAAATAACGAACATGACATTAGATGATATACAGTTTAAAAATGATGTCATAATGGTTGCAGTGCCAAAAACTAAAACTTATTTTCCAAGACAATTTATTATAACACAAAGATTATGGATTGAATTGGTTAAAAAATATTATTCACTTCGTCCCAGCCATGTTACACATAAACGCTTCTTTCGGCAATATAGTAATGGATCTTGCATGAATAGTCCAATTGGAGTTAACACCATAGGAAAAGTACCAAAAAATATTGCTACTTACTTAAATTTACCTAATCCTGAGCTCTTCACTGGACATTGTTTTAGACGTTCCAGTGTGACACACTTGGGTAATAGTGGAAGTGACTTAATAACAATTAAGAGCCATGGAGGATGGAAATCCTCAGCAGTGGCCGAAGGTTACATAGATAATTCCACCATGAAAAAAGTTGAGGTTGCTCAAATACTGTCTAGTGTACCTAATACATCCACTAAAATCATTCACAATCCATCGACTTCTGATACAATTTGCAGTAAATGTGTCAATCAACATGAATCAACAGGAATGTACACAAAACATCGTGTGTTCCCAAAATCTGCCTGGAATCTCTATTAATGCACACGAATCTTCTAGTGTTACAGTAAACGTATATAACAGTTGTACTATTCAACATGGGAAGTAAATTTCAATAGAAGCATCAAAAAACTTATCATTTCATTTATATTGTTAATTAGCGTAAATAAAATGTTCGTAACTGTGTTTTTTATTCTCTGTACAACTTCTTACACATGTTTGTTAAATTAAAGCTTATATTTTGACATTTAAATAGGATTTGGTTCCATTTTTTTGTTACCAACTTCAAAAGAATAAAATTAGCGTGCGATAAACTAATACTTTATGCAACCAAAACGGGTGTCCTAAAGTGAACTTTATAGCACCGGAATAGAAAAATACTTTTAAAGCAGCACATCAAGTGACGTCTAACAGGAGGCCACTTACTTTAATTGAAGGAGGTATAATAAATCACAATTGACCCTTCGATAGATTGCACCATATCTAGCTAACTTATCATTGCAATCTCTTATTTTACTCATTCTGATTCTTTCTCAATCACGATCCGATATTATTTATCATTTATACGTCCGCAACCTAACCTAACTTACTAATAGTAGTAATTACTTATTTCTTTTAGATTTCATAATTTACAAAATGATCACAACATGGGATTCTATTAACATAGTTACAGAATATGTAAAGTTATGATTATTCTGTCACCGGCAAAGATAAATATTGTTTGTAATGATATCGAGTATCCGTAATAATATTAATTCTATTTTTTATATAGTAGATTCTATGCTTTAAGGGGGTAATGCTGAGGCCAATTTGCAAGCGTTTCGTATCGACGATATTGTGTAGTAACCATTGTATAGAATCGATTGAAACAAGGAGTAATTTGTTAATTAAGCTTAAATTGAAGTACCTAAAGAAAGAAAAAATTTGTACATAAAAAAATGCTACTGAATAATAACATTTTAAAAATGCTTATATTTATCGTATACTTTAAGGTGTAATGTTTGTCTTTAATGGCAAAAACTGCCTGTGGGTACCTTCATGCGTCTTTTACCTTTAATATACACTTTTTAGTACATCATTAAAGCTAACCGTTTTGTCTTAATCACGTTGATAAGAACGTATGTTTCTTGATACACATTGCCTATATTCCAGGCGCTTAAAGCAATATTCGTAAGACGATCGCAGAGCAAGCCGCCAGTTGGTCGGGAGAACGATTTTGGTGAATCTACACTGCAAAAATAATTTTCCTGTTGGCAAAACTCCGTTTTCTTCAATTTATTCAGTCGCCGGCTTGCAACGGCGTGTAACGCGAAATTACGATAAATTGTTTTATACAATGTGGTTTATGTACGCATGTCGCTCATGTTGTATTGCTCATAATATTGTTAATGAATTAAAAATAATTTTAATTCATGTAATTTGTTCGCCATTTTTTATAGTTGTTAAGGACGTTTATCATTATTATTTTGTTTTATTGGTTTTTATAAAGTAATAGTCTATGTTCTATGTAAAACGTATATATGTTTAGTTTTAATCTCAATTTGCTTTATTTTACAAAGGCACAATTAATTAGAACATGTATATTTCTCTGTATAAGTGCTTACAGTCATTTTATTACTTCATAATCGTAAAATAATGAATATTTAAAATTAAATCTGGGAAGACTCCTAACGTAATCTCTTTCTCAGAAACTTTTCTATTGTCCGTTGTAGAAAATCGGCAAATGCCTTGTCTAAATTACCACTTATTTTCTTGCTTTTATTAACATCATGCCGTTGTAGTACTAAAAAATTCATAAACATTAGCCGGATTTCAGAAAAATTTGTTGGCGGGAAAAGAGTAAATTTCAGCGGACGACGATCATATCAAACTCGATGCGAAGCCGCTTCAATTGTATTCAACTTGGAACCGGGCGATTTACCGCGCGTTATTCATAAGAAAGCTGTATACAGAAGTCCAGGAAACACACAAAAAAGTTTATGACTAGCTGGAAAAGAGTAAGAGCTTGGAAAAAATGCAGTAAAAAGTTATTTGCATGTAAAAATAAGAAAAAAAGGGAACCGATAGTACCTGCTGACAGCGATTATGGTGACACAGAAATAGAAATGGTTGTCACATTAACAAAAGAGCAGTACGATATAAAAGAAAAAGAAATTTTGACTTCAATTGAAAAATCGGATTCTGAACGTGACGAGTTACAACATGCTACTATAGGGCAAAGCACTAACTTATTATGGAGGCAGCAGCGCTCTGTAAGACTGACTGCGTTCAATTTTGGAGCAATATGCAAAATGCGAAAGACGACGCATTGCGCAAATTTGATAAAACGTCTTTTGTACAATAAATTTTTCGGGACTGCAGCAACACGTTGGGGACAGGAACAAGAATTGGAAAAAAGCTATGGAATTCGTGTACACGAATCTGGTCTTTTTATTGACGGCAAATTGAATTTTTTAGCTGCTTCGCCGGATGGTTTAATAGATGACGATGGCATTGTTGAAATAAAATGCCCGTCAGCAGCTGCATCGTATTCACCAACGGAAGCCGTTCGAGAGAAGAAAATTAAATTTGCGGAGATAGTTGATGGTCGAATAACATTAAAAAGTAAAGACAATTATTATTTCCAAGTGCAAGGCCAGCTACATGTAACAAATAGAAAGTACTGCTTGTTTGTTATATGGGCACCTTTCGGAATTAGTGTACAAAAAATCATGAGGGACGATAATTTCTGGGATGCGAATATGAAGGAGCAGTTGGTGACTTTCTTTTACAGATGTTTTCTACCTGAATTGGTTGATCCCCAGTATCCAAAGAAAATGCCTATTCGTGATTTACGTCAGTAGAAAAAATAACAGAATATATATCAGATATAAGGAACTACTTTATACGGACAAAATTTAAGTGATTTTAAATTTTAGTTTTACTCTGACTATAAATAGTCACGTCTTGGCTTTCTTATGGCGTTATGTATTGTTTGTTATCCTCTTATATTTCCTATTTTTTAGCTTTTTCAAGTTTATTATATTATTCTGATATTCTGCTATATACAGTTCTTTATGTCATTAATTCTGCAACTTTATTCTGTTCTATTCATTAATTTGTATAATGCCAATTTCCTATGTTAATAAATAAATATGATTGTTATTTATTATGTATTTTTTTCTTGTATAATTATGGAAAACATAGTTTCTCTGACCATAGATGATACCGTCATTATTTTTTAATATGTCTGGCCGATACATGTATGTGTGACACTTTTAATTAAAAATAAATTCTGGAAAGTTCTGATCTTTATAATAACATTTAAAAATGTATTCAAACAACAACGGGAAATGTAGCAGAAAAAACAGTTGAACAGACAATTTAAAGCAGTACAAGAATCTCCAAAAATATATAGGGTGAGTCATTTAAAAAACTTAAGTTCCGTGCATTTCCGGTGAAACCGGAAGTGCGTCAGAGCTTAAAGTATTTTTACAATATGCGCCACAAGCAACCATGGATCTTCCACTTATTGTTTTTTTCTTTTATTTAAAACACAAAAGACCAATCGAAGACGCGGCTACTAATGACTCACCTGTATATATTTATTCCAAAATTTAAAAAATTCCAATGAAAATATAAGTGGTATAAAACAAATACAGAAACACAAATATTAACCCAGTAAACATTTTTCAAATTTCCCATAATATTATTTAGTAACATCAACATTAAAACTGAAAATGACCACTCATGTATTATAAATAGGGATGTTAACATGTAAATGTCGTAGTTACTAAATAATACTGTGGGAAATTTGAAAAACGTTTAATGGGAAGATAACGCCCCATAAAGGCGAACTATACGAAATGTAAAATCTATGAAATGAAACATGAAATAGTAAACATCTCAATAAGCATTTTCCAAATTATTAACTTTTTACTTTCTTATACGTAGTATAAGAAAGTATTGTGATGACGAAAACTTTCGACCTCGAGATTTTTGCAGATGTCCACGTTTTGAAGTCCCCTGATACCAAAAAAGTGGTTTTTAAAAAATGTTTGTGTGTCTGTCTGTGACCACGATAGCGGTCAAACCGCTGTAGATATCTATTCCAAATTTTGTATTTACGTGTATAATCTCCCTCTTGAGAACTGATTAGTTTTTCAGTAAAATCGGTAGACTGGATGTAGTAGTTTACTTCAGTAAAAAAATTGAATTTTGCAAATATTTCGTCAATTACAAAGTTTAAACAAATTTATAGAGAATTCAAATGTACTCAAAATTATATTTGAGACAAATTGTCTTAAAAAGGTTTTTCGAAATTCCAACCGGAAGTAGGTATTTTACTCTTATCGAAAATGAGTTTTTTGCGAATATCTCGCAAGTCATGCTTTCTAGGCAGGTACATTACGAGTATAAAAGTATTTAAATTATAATTTTAAATATCTTATGTATAAAAAAAATTTCAAAATTCGGATCGGAAGTACCACTTTATTCTTACCGAATTGCGATTTTTTGCAAATATTTCATTAGTTATGCGTTCTATATATATTTGTCAAGAGTACAAAAGTATTTAGAACTGGATAGTTTTTGTATATATGAAATTTCAAAATTCGGACCGGAAGTAGCACTTATACTCTTAGCGAGTAGCACCCTTTTTCGAATATCTTGCAAAGTATGCATTCTATAGCGATTTATTAAGAGCATGAAAGTACTTAGAATAGGATTTTGAATAATTTTTGTATAAAAAAATTCTTAAAATTGTATAGTTTGAAACGCTCATACGTATAAGAAAGTCGTGTGGTGGCCACACCTCATTTTTTTCTTAAAAAGATAATAAATTCTGTATAATGTGAACATGTTCTTTTGTCTATTAATGTGAAATAAATGCATGAAATTTGGAATAATGGCATTTTTGATTAAACGATATTATCGAATAAAAAATCGATATCAGTCGATATTATTGAATAAAAAAATATCGATTTTAATCTCGATTATCGAAAAGAAAATATCGATATTTTTTTAAAAACGATATATCGCGCATCCCTAATGTACGCTCCTGGGATTTTTCACCAAATGTAGATGTTTGTAATAAAATTAATAGCTGACTAAACATAAATAGTTTAAGTAGATTCCAGACTATGCCATAATATTTAATTTAAACAGATACTAATTCGTATTAAAATCAAAAAAATAAATTTAATCGGGAGTCTGAGGGCTTCCACCTCACACTCGACGTGACAAAAATCGCACCTCATCGGTTACGGGTTAACTTATTTATATAAGAAATACATAGATGCAAATCCTGGGCTTGTGGTAAAATTCAAAAATCTTTAGATATCGGTATTTTTTTTATATCTATAAAGAAACGTGTGTGGCGACCTCGATCCGAATGAATTACCTATTCATTCAAATGTATATTATATGCTTTATGAGATTGAATACACACTTTCCTTTCCGAATATCAGTGTAGTTTAAGTGTCCGAGCAAAGAAATGTAAACATTGGACACAGATAACAATAGCATCTCTATCCCGAACGATATTTTCTGGCAACACGTCAACTATAATTTGCATGGCACGTCAGATGCACTGGGGTAAATGACAGCCCTAATTCTCTATCTCTTTCAGAACTTTATTGTTCTTGTGATCGAGTATTTTTAAAAACGGAGCATGACCCCCTTAAAAAGAATGTTGTCTTTTTGTTTAAACTAATACTCTTACAAAAGTATTTCTACTATTCCGTCAACAACCATTATAATGCATCCATAATAATATTCTTTCTATTTTTTACATATTTTAGGTTTCCAGCATTAAAAATACAACATTACCAATACAGATCAAATCCTTCAATTTTCTAACATACTGTACACGAAAATAAACTTGAGTCTCTGGGTTATTATGTGTATGCTATAACAAACTATTTGGATTCCTACACCTATGTCATATTTACATGACTTCCTCATTGTCTTTTGTAGAATATACACTAGATAAACGTCTTTATTAAAACTGTCCTCCGTGAAATTATTCAAATCAACAGGTATCAACGAATATAGGTAGTTCGCAATACGCTTTCTAATAATACAGAGAGATCGTAAAAGGTTGACCGTGCCGTTTCATCGATATACGAGTATCAACTTTATCACGAGTTTGCCACACGTTCATTGTTGTAGTATGAATATTTAGTTTGTACATAACTTCGCTAAAGTGGCTGGCAATCCAATATTCTGTCATTTATACATAATTGTCAGTCATATAAGCTTTTTGTTGTTTTCTTTTCCCTTGGTTTACTGCGTTTAATTAAATATTATAAACTGTCTTTCTCAGAGTAATAAAAGGCGCTGTTACTGTAAGTTTTTTTTTGTGTTTACACGAATATCATTATCATTTTTGCTTAATTTTTAAGTTGCGTTGAAATCAAAATGCCATTATTTACCGAAGAACAAGATGAGTTTATTATGGAGGCTTATTTTCGTAGCTGTGACAGAAGAAATGATCCAGAATGTTTTCAATTCTCTAAACACGTATAAATGTGTGTCTACAAAATGAAGGATCTTATTTTGAACATATGCTATAATATGTAATGTTATATGCAATATCGATCTTTGTATTAAATTATTTGTTATATGTAATATCTATCTTTGTGTTAAATTATTTTTAATAAAGATATTTTCAATTATTGAATGTATTTCTTGAGTTATTAAAACAAGTACACTTGACAAAAATCTAGAAAGTACACGTAATAGATGCCGCACGGACGAAATACAATTCAGAACATGATATATGCGGCAAATACGCCATGACTATGAAGCGGTACGGTTAACCTTTTACGATCTCTCTGTATAATAAAAATAATAAATGACTTTATGGCATAATTAGCAATGGCATACATAAAACAGAGGAACAACAAAAAGAATAACATTAATATAAAAAAGTAAAATGAAATTGCAAACTGAAGACGAATATCAGTAAAAACTGTACTTACATATTACACAAAAAAGGTTAAATGGCTTAAAAAGCAGTATGTATCTACACTATGGGAAAGAATCGGATGTGAGCCACATTCAAGAGTTTTGCAAACATGACATTTTCATCAGTTTTGTTTCGGAGGAAATCTGGATATATTTTAAGTATATGTATTAGGAACGGAACGGCCTTCGATGTAGTGCTGTTTTACGTTGGACGAGATATTAATTAATCCACTGTACCTTGTGGCAATATTATTAACATCCGACCTCTTATTTTATGATAAAGATATCACTTTTATATCTTACTAAACAAAATATATAGATAAATATTTCAAATGACGCTAGAATAGAATTTTTGAGAAGATTCCCATTTTAAGAGTAAACATTATTAAATTTGCTTCGAGTGTGTCTACTAGTTCACAAACATCACCCTGATATATGGCAGGCACAGTGTATAATGATTGAAAAAATAATTTTACTTCACTTTCTTGACTTTACTTTTACTAATGTCTTGCTTTTTATATGTTTTAGCTTTATATAGCTGCAATATGTGATATTATCAATAAGCCCATAGATTTAATGCAATAAATATTAGCATTCTAAGCTTTATTTATAATAATAATTAATTATTTTTTGTTCAAAAAATTATACTATCAATAGGTAAGTGATTATGTCCTTAAATAACCATATTATTATGTTATTTAACATGCACACTGTTAGGTCACCGATAAGAATAAAATATCAGAACGAAAATAATTGTCGTTTAATTTAAGGCATTACATAAATATCTGAAGAATACTGCAACCTATAAACATTATAAACAAAATTTAAAAATATGATAAAGTGAAATATAAATTCTGCAAGTAAAAATATTGCTTTTGCTGTTTTGTAATTTATATTTTCAAGTCAATTGCTAACATATTCTGATTACGAAGCAAAATTTTAATACGTATATACTTCAATAATGCAGTAAAAAATATTATTAACGTCTTTCTAAATTCAGGTTATATTTATCATTAATAAATTTATTGTAATATAAAGCCAAGTATAATAATTTGTTCTTGAATTTTAAACTTTAGATCATAATATATAATATTGTTTGCTTTTAACTCGATTGAAAGTATTTGAAAAACTGATGTAGAATACGTAATGCAATAAATTAACCATTAACTGTAATTAAAAGTATACAGGGTGAGTCATTAGTAGCCGCTTCTTCGATTGCTCTTTTGTGTTTTAAATAAAAGAAAAATCAATTAGTGGAAGATCGATGGTTGCTTATGGCGCATATTGCAAAAATACTTTAAGCTCTGATATACTTCCGGTTTCAGCGGAAATGCACGGAATTTAATTTTTTTAAATGACTCACCCTATATATTTTTGGATTTTCTTGTACTGCTTTAGATTGTCTGTTCGACTGTTTTCTCTTTTTCTAAATTGAGCCAAAAGTTTTTGAATTATTAATTTTTTTTAAAAATATTTGACTAAAACACGTGTTCAGAAAAAAATCATTTTCACATAGTTTTTATAAGCAAAAACATTAACTTTGGTGGTGCTTGTAGCCAAGAAAATTCTACATCATTTGGTAAAGTTGCACTCGACAATACTTCAAAAAACTTTGTTTTTTCAAAGCCTACTTCCTGAAATTTTCACATACCAAAAACTTATTTTTTTAAAATGGAACACCCAGTATTTTATGGAGGAATTTTGTTCCCTTTTTTATTCTTCTTCATTTTTGTTAATAATGTCCTATACCTATCTTTTGTAATTTCTGAGATAATCACTATAGGAGCAATTAGCGGTCAATTAAAGAACTACGAGCGCTGTTGTTCTATGCACTAAAATATTTGTTCAACCAATGGAAGGCAGGGCCCGACTTCCTTAGTCAACTGTCAAACAAAGTAAATGTTAAATCCAACTATCCCAAAAGTATTAATTTTACAGAATGAAGAGCATCGCATTTCAATTTTTTAATTCCGGCAATATTTCATTTTTGACACTGTTGGTTAACATCGAAATAAAATAAAGGTTATGTTTACTGACATATTTGAAGATCTCTTCAAAAAGTTTTGAAAATCCGTCCGTAGATAGCGAAGATACTCTCCTCTATTAACATTTTCATCAAAGAAATAAGGTCGAATTATATAACTACCCACTATTCTTCCCCACAGTTTTAATGACCAACGATTTTGAAAGTTTCCATGTGTGATAAAGTGGGGGGGGGGGGGGTTATGTGTTATAATAACGGAAATTGTGACGATGAACGTATTCACTTTAATGGACGGTGGCTTCGTTGGTAAACAACAAAAAATTGAGAAAACCAGGATAATTTATCTGCCGTCAATTGACAAAAATGTAAGCGATTCTGAAAATTTCTTTCATCTAACCCTGTGTATTAATATGCTACGGGTGAATTCCATATTTCCTAATTATTCTGGATTCTCAAATTTAACTTACATCTAACTGACGACTAATTTTCGTAGTATGTACTAGTATGAGGGTGTTCGACTACACTCGCAAGTACCATAAACGTCTTATCCCCACCAGTTATTGCTTTTTCCGCTCTTTCTTTATACTTTCGAAGGTTTCTGCCTTCGGTTGACTTCTACCAGGGATCGCTGTGCATAAAGTCTGGATGTTAGCAAAGAGTTTCTTTTAGATTCACCCAAAACTTCAATCATTTCTATTAACTCTTCATAAGAATAATTCATTTGGATGATAACTAAGAGCGATGCTTTTATAAGTTTGACACAAATGTATACCGAGTTTCTTTAACAGTTGACTCAGGCAGTCAGCCTCATTCCAGCCTTTACTGGACGAATATTTGGGTGCATAGAACAGCGCCAGCAGTCTTTAATTGACCGTTACTTGCTCCTATAGTGATTATCTCAAAAATTACAAAAGATAGGTATAGGAGTTAACAAAAATGAAAGAGAATAAAAAAAGGAACAAAATGCCTCAATAAAATACTGGGTGTTTCATTTAAAAAAAATAAGTTTTTGGGATGTGTAAATTTCAGGAAGTAGGCTTTGAAAAAACAAAGTTTTTTGAGGTATTGTCGAGTGCAACTTTACTAAATGATGCAGAATTCTCTTGGTTACAAGCACCACAAAAGTTAATGTTTTTACTTTTAAAAACAGTGTGAAAATGATTTTTTTCTGAACACGTGTTTTGGTCAAATATTTTCAAAAAAAATTAATAACTCAAAAACTATTGGCTCAATTTTGAAAAAGAAAAAACAGTTGAACAGACAATTTAAAGCAGTACAAGAAAATCCAAAAATATATAGGGTGACTCATTTAAAAAAATTAAGTTCCGTGCATTTCCGGTGAAACCGGAAGTGCGTCAGAGCTTAAAGTATTTTTACAATATGCGCTACAAGCAACCATGTGTCCTCCACTAATTGTAATTGTATTTTCTTTTATTTAAAACACAAAAGATCAATCGAAGAAGCGGCTACCAATGACTCACCCTGTATAGTTGAAAACCAATACAACGTGTCCTTGATATAACGAACGCTCGCATTTAAAGCTCAAATCGGTAAGAAATATCGACCATAACGATATAACGAACTGGGCCATGCACATATATATGTAAAATACGATTCGAAATTTCAGTAATAGTGTATATATTTCGTAAGTGTCTAGAATTCTCCGATTTTATTATATAACCTATTATATAAATACAGAAATAAAAATGGTGTAATGAAAAGTACTAACGATAAAAGATTAGTTCGGAATTGTAAAACGAGTGTTTAAATTCATAAATATGTCACCAATTTAATTTATCAGAATTATCAGTGTCTATAATAAAAGAAATTATTGAGGAGAATTAGAAACCGTATAAAAAAAATAAAGTGTGGGCACCACACGCCTTTCTTATACCTACGTATGTGCGTTCCGAAAACGTGTATACAGGGGTTGTTCTAAATTGAACTTTAAATTCCGCATTCCTTAATAAAATAAACCTCTGAATAAAAGTGTTACTTCCGGTCCAAATTTGGAAAAAAGCAGAAATTATATCAAATCTAGTTCAAAGTACTTTTATTCTCTTAATAAATCTCTATAGAAACCTATTTGCAAAAAACTGCTATTCGATAAAAGTGTTACTTCCGGTCCGTGCGAATTTTGAAAATTTTTATATATAAAAATTGTTCCAAATCGAATTCTCTATACTTTTGGGTTCTTAATAAATCTATATACAGGGTGTACCACTTTAAAACTCCCAGGTCAAATATCTCGGAAACGGATAAATATATTTGAATTTTGTAAAAAGTAGTTACTAAAGAATGTGATCGACTCTAGTTTCTTCTTTCAATTGTGTTTTATTATGTGAAGATATAGATGGCGTTGCGATGAAAAGAATTATTTTGATCGCCACAATCTTCATTTGTTTTTTATTTGAATGGGTATTAAAATTTATGTAAATTTTACTATTTGTGTTAGTTTCCAAAATTTAACGGTTTCATAGATATTCGTGTTTAAAGAAAGTAAGAGAAATTTTAAAGTTTTGTCTTTCTTTTTTACTTTCTTATACGTAGTATAAGGAAGTATTGTGATGATGAAAATTTTCGACCTCGAGATTTTTGCAGATGTCCACGTTTTGAGGTCCCCTGATACCAAAAAAGTGGTTTTTAAAAAA
Organism: Amphimallon solstitiale; assembly: GCA_963170755.1. NCBI lineage: Eukaryota > Metazoa > Arthropoda > Insecta > Coleoptera > Scarabaeidae > Amphimallon > Amphimallon solstitiale. The sequence continues at coordinate 125,964,187 of OY720679.1, read as the reverse complement.
ATGTCTGTGTGTGTGTGTCTGTCTGTGTGTCTGTCTGTGTGTCTGTCTGTGTGTCTGTCTGTGTGTCTGTCTGTGTGTCTGTCTGTTACCACGATAGCGGCCAAACCGCTGTAGATATCAATTCCAAATTTTGTATTTACGTGTATAATCACCCTCTTGAGATCTGATTAGTTTTTCAGTAAAATCGGTAGACCGGAAGTAGCAGTTTACTTCAGCGAAAAATCGAATTTTGCGAATATTTCGTCAACTACTAAGTTTAAACAAATTTATAAAGAATTCATATATACTTAAAATTAAAATTGAGAATAATTTTATTTAAAAAGTTTTTCGAAATTCCTACCGGAAGTAGGTCTTTTACTCTTATCGAAAATCAGTTTTTTGCGAATATTTCGCAAGTTATGCTTTTTAGACAAGTACGTTACGGGTACAAAAGTATTTAAAACTGGATTTGCAATATTTTTTGTATATATGAAATTTCAAAATTCGGACCGGAAGTAGCACTTTTACTCTTAGCGAGGAGCGCTTTTTTGATAATATCTTGCAAAGTATGCATTCTATAGCGATTTATTAAGCGAATGAAAGTACTTAGAATAGGATTTTGAATAAGTTTTGTATAAAAAAATTCTTAAAATTGTATAGTTTGAAACGCTCATACGTATAAGAAAGTCGTGTGGTGGCCACACCTCATTTTTTGGTTTAAATATTAAGTTGTAGGGAAAAATAGTAGCAAACATATTCACAATTCTTGCTATTATAGTTACTTCACAATTTAAATTTAATAGTTAGTTCCTTTTTATAAATTCCATTTCATAGGCAGCCATATGTATGTAGGCAGAGCAGCATTCAGTCTGAGTTATACAGCACGTGTCAATTTTCATTAGCCATAGGCGATTAATCCATACAGTATGTGGCAACATAGTATACCCTTTCTTTCCTTTCCAATGTCAGCGCGACCGATGCATGCTCGTAAGTAAATACAAGTTAGCGTGGTTAGCAGTAACTCTTCGACCAGCGGGTTGGATGTTTGTAATGCGTTCAGATATATTTACGAGTTACAAGGATTTGTTTTTCTTTTTTCTTTTAGTAAATGCAGAGAATTATTAAGCTGCGTTCACGCTGCATGACACAAACAAAAGCATAATTCTAATAAAATTGAAAATAGGGTAAATAAAAAAGGATTCTGAAAATAATAATAAATTACTAGATCAGGAGATCGCGGCGGCCATTTGATGTTTCCCGTTCCAGTAATAAGACGGCATTGCAGATTAGATCGCAACGTATTCGCAGCTAACATTGAATGTAAAATCTGGTCGGGAGAAGTGGGAAGATCGGAGAAAGTCGTTTTGATGTCGATTGTTCCCGGGATTGGTGACGGACGCTGTGGGGTGGCACGTTGCCACATATTACTTGTATATGTATAAATCGCATGTAAAATTGAATCCCTATACCTAATGAAAATTGACACATACGGTATGTATGTATGCTTGCTTAGATTATTTAGGAAAGTTTTTGTCTTGTTTGAAGTTATTTTGTGTTCTTGGTAATGTTTTGTATACATTTTCCAAAAAAAAAAATACATTTTCCAAAAGTAGAACACGTCCAACAACTGTTTATATCTCGCCGTTTATACGAAAGCTTTATACGAGCTACTGTATTGTGATTCTAGTATAATAACATTGTAAACTGTTAAATACACAGGATTTTTTAAAAAATGTTGGTATTATTTTTGTAATCCCTAAAATCCGTTTGTCATTATTTTTATTACACAAATAATTTTGACATAATTCATTAATGCTTTGGTGTGAATAAAATACTGCTCATTATTTTGAGCTCCGTTGTAATTATTGGCAGTTCTACAGCATGTACTTTGTAGTGTTATGGTATCCTAAAAATACTGTGAATTTCTTATTTTAATAAATAATAAAGTCAACAAAAGTCGAAAATCATAATATTCGTGTAAAAACCTAGCTGAATTTCTTCTTCTTCTTTATAAGTGCCAAAATAGCGTAAAAACACGTTTTCCAGGACCCCCCGTTTGCTGGGGGGTATTCCATTCCAGACCTCCCGGTAGAGGGATCCTTTATAGGTTTTAGCTGAGGGTCCCAAATGGTCCCAGTCCGGGCCTGCTGGAAGCTAATTTTTTTTAACATTCTCTTCGATGACGGAAGCTGTTGCCAAGATATTTCGAACGTATGGTTTTATGCATACACACATATTTTTACGTTGTACTTGTATATTAAAAAGAATCGGTACATTGACTTGCAGATATTATTATAGACACAGCATACTGTATCGTAAAAATGATATCGCAGTGGGCTGTGAACACGTGGACCTATTTTGGACGCGACGTCTCTGATAAAAAATTACATTATTATTTAATTAGTGGCCGTGCAAAATACGCAAACAAATACGAATGCATACCCGAACTGCGTTTCATTTTTTTTTATTTATTTTAGTTATCTAACAGCGTATGTACGTGTATGCTTACTTTGGATGCGCGCGTTAGTGTTTTGCTTTTTTTAAATCATTACATTATTAATAAACGAACGAAAAGCCTTGCACGTATAGTATATAGTACAATGGCGCACAGCCATAACGATACGGATATATATTGCTTCTGCAAAATTACTAACAATATATAAAATTATTTATAATTCTATTGCACACGTTTCCAACATAGTATTATGTTTAATAATAGTAATAATAATAATAATAATAACAACAATAATAATTTGTAGCCATGGTAATACCACACAAATCTTTAACATACATCCGAATAACAGGTTGCAGTGATTAAAACTCTATGAAAAGTGCTATGCCTATCATTGAAATCATTACCAAAGAATATTAGACGTATGAGCGTTTGAAATTATAGAAAATTGTTCTAAATTGTTTTAAATAGCTTTATATTCTTAGAAATACAAGCCAAATTTTAAGAATTTTTTTGTAAAAAGAATATTCAAATACTATTATAAGTACTTCTATTCTCTTGATAAATCTCTATAGAATGCATACTTTGGGAGATATTCGAAAGAAAGTACTACTCGCTAAGAGTAAAAGTGTTACTTCCGGTCCGAAATTTGAAATTTTTTTTATACAAAAGGTATTGAAAATTAAGTTCTAAATACTTTTAGACTCGTAACGTACCTGTCTAAAAGGCATGACATGCGAAATATTGGCAAAAAATTAATTTTCGGTAAGAGTAAAAAGACCTACTTTCGGTAGGAATTGCGAAAAACTTTCATAATAAAATTCTTCTCAAATTTAATTGTGAGTACATACGAATTATTTATAAATTTGTTTAGACTTAGTAGTTGATGCAATATTGGCAAAATTCGATTTTTTACTGAAGTAAACTACTACTTCCTGTCTGCCGATTTTACTGAAAATCTAATCATATCTCAGGAGGGAGATTATACTCTTAAATACAAAATTTTTAATTGATAGCTATAGCGGTTTGACCACTATCGTGGCCACACACACACACACATACACAGACATTTTTTAAAAACCACTTTTTCGATATCAGGAGACTTCAAAACGTCGACATTTGCAAAAATCTCGAGGTCAAAAATTTTCTTCATTACAATACTTCCTTATACTACGTATAAAAAAATAAAAATTCATGAAAATCATGGAAAGCATTCAATATCAATTTATCCATAAAATTGTCATTAGAGAAAGTAAAGGTAAGTTTTTTATAAATTCAAGCAACACAGAAAAATGGTTAACATCAATTCCGTTTTTATTTAACCTACATGCTATTTATGTCGTAAGTAATCATTAAGTCTTGTGTTCTTTCTCTAAGTACTTATATTCGCACCTGCTGTCTAATAAGTAAGTGTTATTCCACCAAAGATTAACGAAAAGCGACAAAGACGTTAAAAGCTTGTCTTGGCGAGGGTAGTTGTCGGCGCAATCGCCTGTCTAGGCGGGATGTTGTTAGTAAGAATGAAAATTTTGTATTCTGGTAAATATACAAACAGAGAGAAGAAGCAAACCAAAGATAGCATGCAGCTTTACAGACGAGAAAGGGAGAACATTCGTGGATGAAGAGAACCGATGAAGGGATCGACAGCCTGTGGTTAGATCAGGATAGAATTATTGATGAATACACAGTGTGTTAGGTTTTATGTGTTACATCAAATATCTCGGCCATTGTATGAATGATTAAAAAATGATATATATTAAAGTTATTAGATTATTTATTCTTATTAGTGTATCAAAATCGGAAAAACAATTGATCAAATATTTCAGGTAAAGGAAATAAATTTCATATTTTAAATAAATAGAACGTACCCAGTATTATCACATATTCTGAAACTACATGAATTTATCTTTACAGCGGTATATCATATACTTATTTCATTAGTTTTTTTTTAATTTTATATTTTAATTATAAATTTTGATTATTGTTAAGCCAGTTACAAAATATTAACCTCCTATCAGAATCACCAGCTTTTAAATCGTGAATTAATTTAATTTTATACGGGATCATTTTATGTTTTTTTTAGAATTGAAAATACTTTCTAGTGACTTGTTCCTACATCGATTATAGTTTGACGTATTGAATTTCTTGGATGTGCTCTAAAATATGTCAATACCATAATATCTTCATTATTTGCTACACGTTCATTACTTGGTCTTCGCATTCTAGCACTAAAACTTCCATTTCTTCCTAAATTACCTTCAATTCTTGCAAACGTGCGAGGATGTGGCTGTACCGTTTCTGAATACAAGGTTTGATACAATCTAGAAGCTTATGAACGAGTTTTAACACATCCATTTTTTCACTGTTAGAATAATAATTATCCCCCATTATGTATCAAGAGATGAAAATGAACAATGTCAATTTACTGTCGCTTCGATACGCTTTCAATAACAACTCAGCAATATTTTGATGCAATAAATTTAAATGCAGGAGACAAATATCCGAAATTTATTTGTTTTCCAATTGACCAGGCATGTGTTCATATCGCTGGTGTACGTGCATCCTGTAAAAGACACACGCATTCTAAACTCGGCAAATATACCCGTAATATAACCGTACATACGGCGTTCCGTAATTTTTCTCAAACACCTCCCCTTAACTGAGAACTTCCCCTTAAACCATTCTAGTGTATCCACTTACCGCATGGGGCACCAGAGGGCGGTGTAATTTTTTAATAAAAAACTTAAACAGCATTTTATCAAAACATTTCACAATAAAAAAAAATTAGAACATGTGAATAATCCTAGAAAAAAATGCACTTTTTGGGAATGTAAATTACATGGCCGCAACTATTTTTATTTAAAAGTAAAAAATATTTTTTTTAACTAAAATTTTCGCAAATAACATTCCTATATTCTCTCTTTATTTTCCTATCTTTTTTTTATAAAAACCATGTTTTTATTTAAATTAGTAATAACTCTAAGAAATTGTTCAGCAAGAACGGACCGCATAGTGGGGATCATGTACCCTTGTAACAGAACATGCAGAGGCAACATGTTTATGAATCCTTTTTTTTTTGAATTCTTTACATTTTGAACGCGCTCAGATTTATTCTATTACGCGGTAAATTAATGAAATAAGTATAACAAGTGATATACAGTTGTAAAAATAAATTCATGTAGTTTCACAATATGCAATAATAATGGGTGCGTCTATTTAAAATACGAAATTTATTTTCTTTAAACGAATTATTTGATGTTTTGACACATCATTAAAAATAAATAATCTAATAACTTCTTATATGTATGTTTTTAATCATTCATACAATAGCCGAAATATTTACTGTGACACATAAAATCTAACACACTGTATATAAATGTATATATTATAATTTATACACTGTTTGCAGATAATCGTAGCAGTTTTTTTTTCAAAGGCATCATAAATATCCTAATAATGATCCTGTATTTTTCATTAATCGATTGTGTGGTATAAGTACTTATTTTGATTAGCCTTCATACAGTTTTAACTGTGAGACACTGTACGTACACATGTCCATGTGACGATATTCGGCACTGTTTGTTTGTAATTATGTTATGTAAAATGCAGTTTCACTTATTTTTTTTCCTTCGAGATTTTTTTGAAACTTATAAATAGTTATGCTAATGCGCCAGTTTATAACATCTTAAGATAAAAAAAACGGCAAATATTTATATTACATATCCGGCTTAATAAAATTATAATATTTAATGTAATTATGACATGTGATTGTTAAAACTGCATGCACATATTTGTTTTGCACGTATTGCATCATATCACGAAATAGGAACTGGAAATTTTTAAAAAAAAAGGGGGACATTACCAGTTCCAACTGCAACTGGTTATGTTAATAGCAAAAGTAAATTTAAAAAATTTCGTCGTCTGTGAGATTTGAACTCACGCCTCAAAGTTAGCCGAACTCTGCACGCTACCAACTGCCCCCAGCCGGGAACGTGAGCTTGATATCATTATTAACGCCTTAAATTGAATTAAGCAACATATTGCAGTGATCTTAAGTCTAGGATTAAGTTGTAAATAAGTTTTCTCCAGATCACTTTTAGATTTAATTTGAATTAAATACTATTTTATTTATTTTGTAAAGGTCATGAACAAAATCAAACTATCTCCCTTGTATATATAATTATTTATTAAATTAAGATTACTGTAAAATTCCATAAATGCAAATAAGATGATGTGAGTATGTTATGATAAATTTTATGTAGGAAATTAATATTAAAGTATGGCAGTAAATGTTCAGGTTGGAAATAGCATAATAATTATTAGGTACTCACCGTGTTGTAAATGACAGGGCAATAACTTACTATTTGTTATATTAATATTTTTAATAAAATTTTGTACATTATAATTGACGTAAACACGTTAACATTTAAATAGATATTTGTTTACATTTTTAAGTGAGTAATGTATAACTTGACCGCAAGGGGCAGCAATGTAGATATGCATTTTAAGAAGTAGAATGATAGTCGGTATAGAGCATGACCAAGTTTTTTGTTAAAAATATTGCTAAATAAGGGAAGAATATCATAATTAGAAAGCAGTTTTTGAACAGCAGGTGAAAACCGTTCTAAATACTAAACGTAGGTGTCTGTATCAAAGAATAATTTCAATAAATTTGAACTTGTAAAATTTTTCAAAAGAATTAATTGAAGTAAATAAAATAAAGTAAAACCTATAAATATTTTTAAGAGAGTTTAAAGAAGGAATTAAAAGATTTTTAGACAATACTTAAATTTATTTGAGTGAATTATCCGGAGACGTCCATTCCTAGGTTCCGGTTACGATTATCAACTTCAACAATTATCTACTTTAGAACAATTACGCGCCAAAATTATTGAATTTTCGAATAATTTTACCACGGAAATGTTAACAAATGTCCGTCGAAATTATTATAATCGGCGTTACTGCTTAGCTCAAGAGGGGGGCTTATATGAGCATTTAATAAATAATTAAGTATTTGTAGAAATTCATTTTTCTTTAATAAATTCATTCTTAAATTCCAATTAAATTCATTGTTTTTGAGTTTATACTTATTGAAGAATTATTGTTAACTTTCAGAATTTTGTTTGTTTCCTTTTCTATTTTATAATACTAAGGAGTTATTTACTTGTTATCTTAATAAGAGTTTTGCTATTTGATATTTTAAGAAAAAAAATATTGCTTTTAAGTTTTTAGAATCGCTGATTATTTCTTTTATTTACTCATACAATTAGGGAAGCTGAGATTAAATCAGTTACTAAAATTATTTAGTGAAATACTAACATTATTTAGTACGATTCTCTGATGCTTCAACAAATCTTTACTTATAAAATATCTAGGTAGTGTTTTTATATTGTTTAATATTATTTCCATCTTCTCTAAAGCAGTACTATAAATGACCTTATTCTTGGTTAAAGAATTTATTATTAATACACTTAATTCACAGTAACAGTAGCAATTTTCGTGGACTAACGCAGTAAGATTTTCTGCGGTTTCGAGTTTAACGTACGTAGCTAACAAGAGGCTATAACCCCCTTATTCTCCCACTTACAATCAACCAGCTTGTCTAGTATATTTATCCGCAAGTAAATCGCTTGCACACTGTATATGTACCAGTTAAGAAGCCTAGCCTGTACAAAATGTATTGTAAGATTTCAAAAATATACATTGATAGGTACAATCCACCCGGAGCCTTTTTTATAATCAGTCTTCGAAAATCTAAATTCGGACAGTTGTCCTAATATTATTTTAAATTGTTCCAAAGTACTTCAAATAAAATATCATAATTGGCCGAGTAAATAGGAAAAAACGATTTTCTTACAGCCCCCCTTTTTGCGAAAATTGAAATTCTGACTGTTGTTCCATGTACTTAGTTCTAGATTTGTTTCAAACATTTTTCTAATGTATCAAGACCGTATCTGTTATAAGTATATCAAAAGATATTACAAAAAAAAAACGAAATCCAAAAGTGAGAAGTTTTATTCGAAAATCTAAATTCTGACAGTTGTACCAGATTGTTCTAGGTTTGTTCTAAATTGTTCCATCGTATTTCAAAGAAAAAATCTAAATTGGCCAAGATAATAGGAAGAAACGATTTTACAGGGGGCGGAATGACTTGCACTTTTCGCACATTACAGTGTTGAAGGCAGTTTTTGTATGATGCAGTTCTATAACAATACTCTATTGTCATTAATAATAAACATCTAATATAAGCAGTAAATATTAAATACATACTTTCCCAAGTAATATAATGTTCTATTAATACAAAATGATAATATTACCAAATGCTGATGAACTATGCCAAAGAAAAAATCAAAACCGGCTGAGATAATAGGAAAAAACCGTATTTTCCAGTCCCCTTTTCTTATAAATCGAAATTCTGGTGGTTCCAAAGTAAAGTCATAATCGCTCGATATAAATAAAATCAAACAAAATGCGAAAGTCTGATGTCAGGTTGTTTTATTTTGTGAATAAGCCTAGCCACAATGTTTTACTTTCTTATACGTAGTATAAGGAAGTATTGTGATGATGAAAATTTTCGACCTCGAGATTTTTGCAGATGTTCACGTTTTGAAGTCCCCTGATACCGAAAAAGTGGTTTTTAAGAAATCTCTCTCTCTCTCTCTCTCTCTCTCTCTCTCTCTCTCTCTCTCTCTCTCTCTCTCTCTCTGTGTGTGTGTGTGTGTGTCTCTCTCTGTGTGTGTGACCACGATAGCGGCCAAACCGCTGTAGATATCAATTCCAAATTTTTTATTTACGTATATAATCTCCCTCTTGAGATCTGATTAGTTTTTCAGTAAAATCGGTAGACCGCAAGTAGCAGTTTACTTCAGCGAAAAAATCGAATTTTGCGAATATTTCGTCAACTACTAAGTTTAAACAAATTTATAAAGAATTCATATATACTTAAAATTAAAATTGAGAATAATTTTATTTAAAAAGTTTTTCGAAATTCCTACCGGAAGTAGGTCTTTTACTCTTATCGAAAATCAATTTTTTGCGAATATTTCGCAAGTCATGCTTTTTAGACAAGTACGTTACGGGTATAAAAGTATTTAAAACATAATTTTCAATATCTTTTGTATAAAAAAAATTTCAAAATTCAGACCGGAAGTACCACTTTTACTCTTATCGAATAGCGATTTTTTGCAAATATGTCGTAAGTTATGCATTCTATATATATTTATCAAGAGTACAAAAGTATTTAGAACTGGATTTGCAATATTTTTTGTATATATGAAATTTCAAAATTCGGACCGGAAGTAGCACTTTTACTCTTAGCGAGGAGCACTTTTTTGATAATATCTTGCAAAGTATGCATTCTATAGCGATTTATTAAGAGAACGAAAGTACTTAGAATAGGATTTTGAATAAGTTTTGTATAAAAAAATTCTTAAAATTGTGTAGTTTGAAACGCTCATACGTATAAGAAAGTCGTGTGGTGGCCACACCTAATTTTTTTCTTCTGTGAATACAAACGTGTCATTTTTACAGCGTACGGCGCAAAAATCTAAACAACTGTATCCGGACTAGATTCTATGGCACGTTTCGTTTTCTGCACGTTCGCTTCATAAGAGATTTGCCAAGCTGCACTATTTGGAAGAAAATGCGCTATCTCTACGCAAAATTCGCACGAGCGTACAGATGCCTCTTAATTCTAAACATTCTATACCACTCGACACGTGAATTAAATCTATTTCTATTATTAACTATTACTATTTTAGTTCCACTCTTATTTGATTGATATTAATAAATCGTCCTTGCGACAGTGTCGAATATTAGACGATTATTATTCCCACTGCATTCTTTAAATTGTATTTTGTTCGTATATGAACATACTTCCTAAATAAATAACTTTATAAATTAAATCTATTAATAAAATCAGACATAAAAAAATGTTTTTTCTCTTTCAAAGTAATTCCTGAATTTTGCAAAACCGAAAGACCATAGTGCATAAACTTAGTTACGCTTCGGCGAGCCTTGCGGACAGTGTTGTCCCAGCGACATGTGAGTTGGTAATAGAATTCTGCGCAAAAACGTAATAGTTTTACCTTGTTTCGTAATAGATGGCGCAGCTATTTTCAAGACTATATAAAGTCCCTGAATAGTAGGCTGAATAGTTAAAAAACCGCAATACGGTAACCATTTTTTGTCCAAAATCTGACGGCCAATAATATTTTTCTTGATGTAGGTATTAGTTGGATGTACCCAACGAGCAAAATCACAATTTTAGCGAAGGATCAAAATATATATTTGCTAATGTAGAACAAGTGTACATATAGTGATTTTGCTACAAGAATACCGTTCCAAAAATATAGGACACAGCCAGGGCCGCCGCGTGGGGGTGGCAAAATTGTTCACCGCACAAGGGCGCCTGGGCCAGGGGGGGGGGGCGCCAAAATTTATAGATAGTACTTATAGTTTTTTAATTTAATGTTACTTAAATAAAAGTTGTTAATTATTCGCTTGCAATTTTTTATATTTTCTAAGCAATAAAATGAGATTTTATTTTTATTTTAATTTTATATTTTAATTCTATTTTACTTTTGTTTTCGTTTCTGCGGGCTGTTTTCGTTTGTGTAAAACAAAATTTGATTGCCGATGTGAACAATAAAAACACGTTCCGTGTGGAATTCGCGCTACCACACGGAACGTGTTAAAAATCTAAGAATTTGTAACATGTAACAACAGGAATTGGGAATGTTTTGTATCGGCATATATTTATTCTTTATGTGCTGAGAAACTGTTGCTGTTCAACGTCGTTGTTTAGTTTGCCTTATTTTTGCAATGATAATACACATTCATTTTTTAAATGTGACAACCAAAAGTCGAGGAAACGAGGAAACCAATAAAGCCCAAATTGAAGAAAATTTTTTAGGATTTCAATCTGTCGACGACACTACAGGACAGGTTCTGTTTGAATTCATAAATGGACATTTAAAATCGTTGGAACTAAATTTTTCAGATTTACGAGGCCAATCTTACGATAATGGTGCTAATATGAGAGGAAAGCACAAAGGATTGCAACAAATAATTATTGAAAATAATTCGAGGGCACTCTATATCCCCTGCTCTGCGCATTCTCTAAATTTAGTTGTAAATGATGCAGCTAAAATTTCCTTCGAAACAGTTAATTCTTTCCGAGTAGTGCATGAGCTTTACAACTACACACTTTTCTTCATCCGTTAAACGTTGGTCTATTTGCAACAGTATGTTGAAAATCTAAATTTAAAGCCACTCTCCAACACCAAATGGGAAAGTAGAATTCAAGCTTTAAGACCGTTGAAAAACGATTTGAAGGGAATTTTGAGAGTGTTAATAAATATTCAAGAAGATCAAACAAGAGACATGGAATCAAGAATTCAAGCAAAAAAATTGATTCAGAAGGTTTCCTCGTTTAAATTCATTTGTTCCATTAACATCTGGCACGATATTTTAAATTTAGTAAATGTGGTAAATGAAATAATGCAAAATTCTAAATGTGATTTACAAATCGTGACTTTACAAAATCTTATATCAGAACTAAATAATCGTAGATCAGATGAAACGTATGCAAACATGCAATTGCCAATGCAAGTATCGTTGCTAATGATTTGGGGGTAGATACTGATTTTCCACAAAGTCGAAACAGGTTTAAAAAGAAACTATTAAAAGATAAACAAACCGACGAACCAATCAACAATCCAAGACAAAAATTTAAGGTTGAATTTTACGATATAATATTAGACACTGCCATTTCTTCAATTACTGAAAGATTCAGTCAATTAAGAGTCTTCTATACCCGTCTATCGCATGTTAAATTCCTATAACACGGGCGGTGTAATATACCAGCCAAATTTTAGAATTTTGGTTTGATCTTTCGTTTGTAGAAACTATGAACCTTTATCTACAAAATACCGGAGCCCATTTTTACAATTTTTTTTCCAAAACAACATAATGATTTTTTAAAGTTTTAATGTTTTGCGAGAATTTCAATGCAAATTTGTGAACACATTTTGCCGCGGTTATTGAAAAAAAGTACGAAAAAGGCGACCGATATAATCTTGTCAATACATTTAGTAATGCATTCAAAGTAAATTTAAGTATGTCTTTGTTATAATAACCACGTAATTGTACCGCCAAGAAAATAGGTAAAATTCCTCTGTACGGTGGCGACCACTGGTGACAAAATATTGAAACGGAACACCTCACGTCTTTAAGTAAATATTGCCGTCTTTAATGTGATTTATTATATATGTTGGAGTAATACACTGTAAAAATTGCAAAGATGAACTGGTAATTTATTTTATATGCTACTTATTACGTATTCAGACGCGTGTATGGGTATATTAATATATAGGTAACATATATAATAATAATATTAATTTATAACAATAACAATTTAATATTAATGCCCTAAAAGATGCATTTATTTTACAAAAAAAAAATATCAAAAAAGCACTTCGAAATCTCATTTTAGTTATTTTTAAATTATTTATCCTACCAATGTACGCATCCGAATCAATTATTTTTTAAATTATCTCATGGTCAAATTTATGAGAAGTGTGCAGTTATCTCAGAAATATTACTTTTTTTTCAAATACCGGGTGAGTATTCTATACTGGTCAATCGCATGTTAAATTCCTATAACACGGGCGGTGAAATATGTCAGCCAAATGATAGAATTTTGGTTTCATTTTCCGTTTGTAGAAACTATGAACCTTTATCTAGAAGTTACCGGTGCTCATTTTTGCAATTTTTTTTCTAAAACAACATAATGATTTTTTAAAGTTTTAATGTTTTGCGAGAATTTCAGTGCAAATTTGTCAACACATTGTGCCGCGGTTAGTGACCGACATAATGTTATCAATACATTCAGTAATACATCTAACGTAAATTTAAGTATGTTTTTATTATAATAACCAGGTAATTGATCCGCGGAGAAAAGTACGTTAATTTCTTCTGTACTGTAGCGACCACTTTTTTTGCGTTGGATGTATTACTGAATGTATTGATAAGATTATGTCGGTCGCCGTTTTCATACTTTTTTCTCAGTAACCGCGACACAATGTGTTGACAAATTTGTACTGAAATTCTCGCAAAATACCAATTCAAACGGAGAAATGTTTTCCATGTATCATTATTTTCATTTGCACTTATGGCATTTCCTGTATTTCCATCATAATTTCGTTATTGTTGCATTTTGTTCTATTTCTTTTCCTCAATGCTCCTGCTTTCTTCAACGAAAATATATAGAATAAAATGTAATAATGACGAAAGTATGATGAAAATATAGGAAATTCCATAAGTAAAAATCAGAATAACGATACATGGAAAACACCTGTAAGAAATAAAAGTGCCTAAGTATTACCGGAACAGTGAATGCATGCTCTGACAACTCGCTCATAGCTGCACCCCCTTTAAATTGGTATTTTCTTGTAGGTGTAAACCAGGTATAGACAACCTTTGCTTGGTTGTGGGCCCAACTTCAGAACATTAATCGTCGCGGGCCGTAGGTTGATAATAAGTAGTAGTAAACAAAAAGCGATAAAAGTTCACACATTTATTTATAATACATAAATAATAATAAGCTAAAAAAAAAGATAAGCAATCAGAAGACATTAATGAGAGGCTTGAGAATGAAGTTCAGAAATAAGATGATCAATTAGGGTCAATTCTACTAGTACACAGGCGCAAAGTTTTTTCTGAATTCTCATCTGTAAGCCTAGTGCGATGCTTACTTTTATTAATTTTCACAATTGAAAAAAAAAACTGTTCACATTTATACGAGCTTCCAAATACGCAAATTATGTTTCGTGCGAAAGCTCTCAGCTGTGGGTATTTTGTTCAGCAAAGTATGTTCTGTAGAATTCACTGAGTTCCACGTCATCAAATTTAGGCATCAAATATGCGTCTTCCTGAACGATCAACCCCATTTGCAGGTGTAAAGGAACCTCCTCCACATTACTTTTACTCGGACTTGTAGAAAGGCTGAAGAAGTTATTCATGTTCTTGAAGTTGGAAAACCGATCTGTAAATTGCTGTGACAGTAGTTTCAATTTTTCAGCATAGCGACCGTAAACAATATTTTCGTGACTAGATCAATTCCAAATTTTGTATTTACGAGTATAAAGTTCCTCTTGAGATCTGATTTGATTTTCAGTAAGATCGGAAGACCGGAAGTAGTAGTTTACTTGAGTGAAAAAATCGAATTTTGCCAACTAACAAACAAATTTATAAAGAATTCATATGTACAATTTTGAGTACATCTGTGAAGAATTTTATTATGAAAGTCTTTCGAAATTGATACCGGAAGTCTCTTACTCTTATCAAAAATCAGTTTTTGTAAATATTTCGCCAATCATGCTTGTTAGACAGGTACGTTACGAATTAATCTTCAATACCTTTTGTATAAAAGATATTTCAAAATTCGGACCGGAAGTATCACTATTACTCTTATCGAATGGCGATTTTTTGCCAATATGTCATAAATTATGCATTTTATATATACTTGTCAATAGTACAAAAGTATTTAGAGTTGGATTTGAAATATTTTTTGCATAAATAAAATTTCAAAATTCGAACCGGAAGTAACACTTTTACTCTTAGCGAGGAGCACTTTCCTTCGAA
Source organism: Amphimallon solstitiale (assembly GCA_963170755.1). Classification (NCBI taxonomy): domain Eukaryota; kingdom Metazoa; phylum Arthropoda; class Insecta; order Coleoptera; family Scarabaeidae; genus Amphimallon; species Amphimallon solstitiale. The sequence goes on along the minus strand of OY720679.1, from coordinate 125,949,111 downwards.
TATCTCGCAAAGTATGCATTCTATAGAGTTTCATTAAGAGAACAGAAGTACTTATAATAGGATTTTGAATAATTTTTATATTAAAAAAAAATAAAACTCTATAATTTAAAACGCTAATACGTATAAGAAAGTCGTGTGGTGGCCACACCTCTTTTTTTTGTGAAAATGGCTGCGTGCTTACCTGCTTCACGGCAACTAAAAGATGACAACTTGAAATTCTGTGTTTTTAGCGACTGAATTTGAATATACCGAAATCAACTACTAAAGCGACAATATGAAAATGCGAAATATTCGAACAATGTCGAGTATCTTTTCGTCTACAAAATATATGAAAATTTATAACAAAATGATAATGAATTGTTTACATAACGAAGAACAGTGGATCAAACATTACTTTTTGGGGTTTTTCGGTTTCTCTCTTTTTTCTTTCAGTTGTTGCTGAGCGTCAAGAATACTTTGCGGTTATCGGATTACCATACTTCTCGTATGTCTTGGATCTATCAATTCAGGCAACAAACAATCATAATAAAAATCGCACAACTTTTCTTTCATATTGTCTCTCCAGAAAACGTCATCTTTACTAATATGTGTTGTCTTCATAGGGAATTCGTCTCCTGTCCACACACCAAAAATACAAATTTTCTTGCCTGTTACCTGTAATTGGCCCTGTATTTGATAATACCAAATGTGTTTTGTATTTACAATATATTGTTTCGTTAAGGGGTTTAATTTCCAAAATGTAATATTTTTCTTTTGTATCGCTTCCATTTTATAAGCCGATGCTGGACATTTAACTTCTACAATAATATTATCATCGACAATACCATCAGGAGTGGCACCTAAAAAGGGGAAATCCTTATGCAAAAACAAACCACATTCTTTGATTTGTATGTTTTGTTCGCTTTCTAATTGTTGCAAGGCCCTCTTTTCATTTTTACGGCCATGTAGAATAGCAGGCACATATATTTCATTACCATAAAGAAGCCTCTGAACCAATTTGCCACAATTGGTGCTCTTTCGACGCGTACACACGCGATAAAAATTTGATGCTGTCAATAGCTTTCGGCGATACTCTAACCATTGCCCACTGCTTGCCTGTTCAACTGTATCGCGCTCTAATTGATGCCGTTGTTCCTCACTTATGTCGAGATTATTTAAAAAATGTATTTTTGCTCTTCGAACTCGTCCGGTTGCATGTCAGGTTTTTGACACAGTTCACCATAATCTTCTTGACTCTTTTTAGAATTACTAGAAAAATTAATCTTTTTTCTAACAGAGACTTCTACTCCTGCTCGTTTCTCTAGCGCTTCTTTTATTTTTCGCATACGGCCCACTTCTAATCTTTTCACACGGCAAGTAGGGCTTTTCAAATACATTTTTTTGTGCAATTCGTAGTGTGGACGTCTGATGTTGAACGCTACTACAGCTGCTGAACATCTCGCCTCATAGGAACCCTTCAGAGAGAAATTTACTCGCCCCCCCCCCCCACAAATTTGGCCACGGTGGAATTAAAATGTTCCGCAACATTGCTGTCTACATCTGCGATCAGTGATCGCGCATTTATGACTAACACCTGAAACAAAAAGACTTTTGTGTAAATCTATCCTATATTTGTGTAGTAGGCAGCTAATTTTACCTGTAGACATACTTCGATACGAGAATGCATTTCTATACATCTTCTCAGTTCGTCCATGTAATTTGGTTCGTTTGTATCTTTTCTTTTGCAGAAGTACATTCCACAGTCCTTGTGCTCCCCGAAAACATGACACATAATATTTTTTATATCTGTTTGTAAAAGTTTTACATTATTTTCTAGATGCTTGTTATGGGCAATTGCACCTGAAACACCATTTCTCATTCTACGTATATTCCGTTGTAACAAACGACGCAAATTTAAAGGATATCTGGTGTCAGTTGTCAAAGATTGTAACTTATTACTAAAATTGCGAAGCAGGTGATTTCGGCATTCGATTTTTTCTACAGTAATGTTATTGTAGGGCCTGGCTTCTAAAATTTTCTTATAGGTGCTCGAATCACCGTCAGCAATAAATCTAGAATATTTTACTCCGTACATTGCTACACTGTTTTTGAACCCCTCAACTAAGATGTCAGCCTCCATACTAGTTGAGCTGCCTTCAAAGTTTTTGTAGCATTTATGTTCAGGAGGATTTTGGCTTTGCTTCTGCCACCTTGCACAAATCACGCAGTACTTGTTCCGAACCCCAATAAATAGTACCTTCCCAAAACGCTGTCAAACAATTGCTGCCACTCCTGACAATGCTGAATAATTTTTTCTATACGATCGTTTGGACCAACAACCGTCAGCTACTACATGGATTAGAGGTATGCCTTGTTCGTCGACGTTGCCTACTTCAACTGCATATTGAGCTTCTTCACGGACAGCAGCCTGCATTACCTCAAGCGCGGTCTTTTGCCACCCATCACTTACTAATTCATTATAATAATAATAATAATAATAATAATAATTATAATATTTCTTCCAGCATGTACTTTATATCTACTATTCGTCGTCCGTCTAAACCCTATAAGATTTTTTTATAATTTTTTATCATAATTTCAAATGTACAGTTGTTTTACCTAATCGCTACGCACATCCTTCGTAAGAACTTCTTCAACGTTTACAGGCTGTAATGCTAAAGACTGTGTGTCTAAGTTTGACTCCAGGGACGAATTTTCATTCTGGCGTACCTCCACTAAGTGATGTATTGATTCACTAAGCGCACTAATGTCTTCTCCATTGTTCGCTGATTTTGGTTGAGCTAAACGTATACATAAATGTAATTATGTTGTAAAATTAGTAAGACTCTTCAATGCATTTTTTACTCTACTTGGTTAGTCGGTACCTAAACAGAATCTAAAATTTGACTCCCCGCAATATTGGAGGTGACATGTCATTTATTTACTTTTATTCTTATCTTTGTCATATACTAACAGCTTATTGCCTAGCGGGCTGATTTCTGTACCACTAGAATTATACGATGTACCTTATTACCTACGGTTGCTCAGAAGTAAAAAAATGCACCGCGAGTAAGAAGAAATAATGTTAAAAAACAAATGGTAGTACCCAACTAACAAATGTGAAAGTGATTATTTTTACCTGCGATATTTTTTGTGTATTGTTTGAGATTCTTCCTCCAGCCTTTTTTTAAGCGGAATGTATTACTGACTTTCTTCTTTTGGCTATTTGGTTTTCCCATTTCAAGAAATTTTAATTAGTAACTATAACTACACGAATTACCTATTAAACTGTGTGTTAGTTAAAAGGGGTAATTCTTACTGATTACAGAATAAGACAACTATAATAAGTATTCACCTCTGCAGTAGTGTTTGAACACTGACATATATCAGATTTTATTTTCACAAATTCCACAAAAAAATTAGGTGTGGCCACCACACGACTTTCTTATACTTATGAGCGTTTCAAACAATACAATCTTAAGAATTTTTTTATACAAAACTTATTCAAAATCCGATTCTAAGTACTTTTATTCTCTTAATAAATCACTATAGAATGCATACTTTGCAAGATATTCGAAAAAAAGTGCTACTCGCTAAGAGTAAAAGTGCTACTTCCGGTCTGAATTTTGAAATTTCATGTATACAAAAAATATTGCAAATATAACTCTAAATACTTTTGTACTCTTAATAAATATATATAGAATGCATAATTTACGACATATTTGCCAAAAATCGCAATTCGGTAAGAGTAAAAGTGTTACTTCCGGTCCGAATTTTGAAATCTTTTTTATACAAAAGATATTGAAAACTATGTTTTAAATACTTTTATACACGTAACGTACCTGTCTAAAAAGTTTGACTTGCGAAATATTCGCAAAAAACCGATTTTCGATACGAGTAAAAGACCTACTTCCGGTAGGAATTTCGAAAAACTTTTTAAATAAAATTGTTCTCAATTTTAATTTTAAGTACATATGAATTCTTTATAAATTTGTATGAACTTAGTATTTGACGAAATATTGGCAAAATTCGATTTTTTCACTGAAGTAAACTGCTACTTCCGGTCTACCGATTTTACTGAAAAACTAATCAGATCTCAAGAGGGAGATTATACACGTAAATACAAAATTTGGAATTGATATCTCCAGCGGTTTGATCGCTATCGTGGTCACACACAGACACACAGACACACACAGACACACACAGAGAGAGAGAGAGAGAGAGAGAGAGAGAGAGAGAGAGACATTTTTTAAAAACCACTTTTTTGGTATCAGGGGACCTCAAAACGTGGACATCTGCAAAAATCTCGAGGTCGAAAATTTTCATCATCACAATACTTCCTTATACTACGTATAAGAAAGTAAAAGGCAGAATATTATTTATGCGTCTCGTACGATCATAAAATGTATTTGTCTATATTTTCTTTATTAATTTATTATATACTCAACAAAACTATAACTATACTTAAAACAAAGATTAATATGAAATCAGGGTTGAAAAAAATATTATTATTATTATTACTTTCTACTAAAACACAACAGTATTTTACTTGATAATTAGTTGTTTTTTTCAATATTTCAAATATACAAATGTCGGTGAAAAGCATTTTTATTGGAAATTTAATTTTAGTTTCTTTTAAATTCCTTATGCTCCTAGCCGCGTACATGTGAAATTCTAATTATTTTTAAAATTATCTATTTATAGAAATTGTAAATGTATCTTATTTTATTTCTACTATGTATGACTTATTATTTATTAGACAGTTGCTTCTTTTATATGAACATCGCCGTTCTCGAGAACAGAGTAGCTTCAATAAATCATAAAAAGTATGTCTGGGTTCCGAACTGTTTACTTAATATAGTCCGAGTTTAATTTCTACACGTCTTTTTGCCTAAACGTCATATTAGCAAATCTGAATGTATTCAGATGAGTCTCACTCTCGATTAATACAACGGGTAGGTATAGAAGACTCTTAAAAGAAGATTACAATTACTTCAAGGTGGTACACTATATACCTCATTTAAAAAACTGGAGTGACAACGAAATTCTAAAACATTGTAAAGAATTAGACCAAAAATTAACGGATACTAAAAATGTTAATGAAAATGACATTGATGGATTAAATTTGTTCGAAGAAATAAAATCTTTGCGATGTTTTACCAAAGAGGATATGTCACCTATTGATGTTTTAAATTATATTTATGAAAACAATCTTACCGATACATTTTCAAATATTGCAATAGCTTTACGGATTTCTGTAACCCTGCTAGTTTCGGTAGCTACTGAAGAACGAAGTTTCCCAAAACTTAAAATTATAAAAAACTACATGCGATCTACCATGGCGCTGGAGAGATTATCGGACTTGTCAATTATATCCATAGAGAGCGAAATTTTGGATAAATTAAATATAAAGGAATTGATACGAGCGTTTGTAGCTGCTAAAGCTCAATATTTGAATATATTTTCTATTTTTTATATTTTACTTAAAAAATGTTTTATCATTGTTTTGTTTTTAAAATTTATGAATTAATGTGTTTTAATAATCTAAAGCTTTTCAGTTCGAAAGTCAAATTTTGAATACTATAAAAGAGTATATCACTTAATATCACATATAATTTGCAGCACTTTATAAGAGTCCAACAGAACCCCATAAAGGGGCGGGGGCGCCAAATTTCAATTTGAACAAGGGAGCCTAATACCCACGCGGCGGCCCTGGACACAGTCGTAGTAGCAAAACCACTATACGCATACTTGTCCTACATTAGCAAATATATATTTTCATCCTTCTCTAAAATTGTGATATTGTTGCTTGGGAAGATTTGAAATTAAAGTAAAAAAAATCGTTGAAAAATCAACGAAAACGTAATAGATTTATATGCTTTCGTAAGGACGTAATAAAACATAGTGAAACGTAACAGATCTGTTACAACTGTAACAGCAATCGCAACACTGCTTGCGGAACAATAAAATTTTCCTGCATTTGAATTTGAATGTGTGCTGGTTGGTGCCGCTGCGGTCGTTACTTAACGAGGCTTCAAGGTGAGAAGGAACACTGAACTTGTGTCTATGTGACGTTCTCTCCCGAAAATTCATTGTTCAACAACAACTGAACATCATCATCATCATAATCATCATCGCAGTAGCTTAGGCATATCCTTAGAAGCACACCACCACCGCGATCATGCTTCCTACATATATACGCATTATATACGAATGCGAGCATATATAGTTATATACCTCTACACTTACAGATATATGTATGAAGGCCTCGTGTAACCTTCAGATTGTTTGAGCTCTGATGTCGTTTCGGGAATTAATCATCTGAGCACATCGCTGCTTCGCCACATTTGCATAACGCACAACTTGTTATGTAACAAGGCGCGAATGCGACCCATGCGGTGAATTATAAAATTGCTATTCGAAGTTACGATACGAAAATAAGAAAACATATTCGTTAATAAACACTTATTTTTTTTATATGCCAAGATGAATCCTTTTCCTATTATATTGTTAACCTTCCACCAAACATATTATTGATCGCTATAAAATCGGTGTTGATGAAATGAAATGATAAATGTATCTGTCTGGTCTTTATGTGTTTTGTTAGTATTTGAAATAAGTATGGCTTCTATTCACACATGGGACTTGAATATTTTTTGATTTTTTGTGTATTTTGAACATTAGACTATTAAGGATCACTTCAGATAATGTAAAGAATGTATCGGTTGATTACAAAGAAATATCTTTGTTTCCATAGCAGATAAAACTATAAACTAACTTAGAAACTGAAAAAAAAAATTCTTCAAAGCCAAAGACAATTCGAATGTATATTATCTGATATTGTACATAATTATTACAATAACTAGGAGGCGGACGTCTCCGGTTTAAACTACTACAGAGTTACAATGGAGCAAAGAAATAATTTAAACAACATACATACATTTACTGAATAGCATTATTCACGCATTATTCATATGGTGAACTGCAACACCTGTTATTGACTCACATGTTGACGGAAAAACGACACAAAAAAAGTCCACTTAACTCGTAAATATCCTATTTTCATCGGCGTAGATATAGGAGCGTCAGAGGTTTTTAAAATTTATTATATTTACCTTATTTGGCATAATAAATAAAGTTATACATGTATATACCTATTCATACTCACGTTAATTTCGTTTTTTCATTGTTTTGACTGTTAATTACGTACTTCGTAATTTATGTAATAGTTCCTGTTTAATCCCGTTTCATTGAATCGACTTCTCCCAATTATCTAGACGTAAGTGTGCACTGGATTTCGTTTAGATTCAATAACATACGCGTACATTTTAAAGTTATTTATTTAGATCCAGAACATTGCTTATGTTACTTTTTCAGAAATGATATGGAAGAACGTCCAGAAATGCATCGTGAAACAATGGCGAGTTGGATTGAGGATCATACTGATTGTATGTCCATTGTCAGTGATTCCGATATTTATTGCAAAGTCTGTAAAATATCGTAACAGAATGCCCAAAAATCGCACGTACAACGTCACTTAGCATCGCTAAAACTTACACGGAAATTGTACCCGTTGAAAGCTGACAATTTTAACGAAGAACTCTGTGAAGTTTTAATGGCGGCTAATATCCCATTAAAGAAACTTGGCAATTCCACTTTCAAAACATTTCTTCAAAAATATACTGGTCGAAATGTTCCTGATGAATCCACCTTACGCAAATATTGTGTTTCTAAGTGCTTCACGAAAACAGTAGAATGCATTGCAAGACATCTTTCAAATCAGTACCTATGGATAAGTGCCGACGAAACTGTCAATATACATATTAGGACGCTGTGTGGTAAATGTTGTAGCTGGTGTACAACATCCAACTATTCCATATAACGCAAACGTAATAGCATCTAAAGTTATAAATACAGTTGATGCGGAAACAATTGCTAAAACCGTTGACGAGAAACAACATGCTTCATTCGGACGACAGGTACAGGGAAAAATACTTTTATTTGTTGGTGACAGTGTCGCATATATGTTAAAAACAGGCAGACCATTAAAGGAAACATCTCCTTATATGCTGTATATTACTTGTGTAGCACATGCTCCCCACAGAATCTGTGAATATATCAAAGACAACTATCCGGAAGTTGATAGACTTGTATCCACTTTTAAAAAAAGTTTTCAGAAAAGCACCATCGACAGTAATAACTAGATGGGGAACATGGCTGGAAGCTACTAGTTTTTATGCAGAGAATTTCGATAGTTTACAAAATTTCGTTACATGTTTAAATGACGATGCTAGAAGTATTTTTGAGTGCCAGTAACTAACACAAATCCTAAATTTAAAAATCAGTTTTTATTCCTTCAGGAACACTTTGGAAATTTGCCTAAACTAATCACATATTTTGAAAATCGAAATCACAAACTAAAAAATGGATTAACCAGATTAGATGTGGCTATTAATAATTTCAAAAGTATTCGAAGTGACTTCGGATGTGGCCTTCGGCAAAAGTTAGATGCAGTTTTTAATAGAAATCCAGATTTAATAACATTGCGGCAATTGTGTATGCGGACAATGACACAAAATCAAACTTTAAAATACGCTGAAATAAAAGAATATTGCCACTACGCACCTATAACTAGTTGCGATGTAGAAAGGACGTTTTCTATCTACAAGAATGTACTTAATTCAAAGAGAACAAGTCCTACAGAAGAGAACCTTGAGAAAGTATTGCTAGTAAATATTAATACTCCTTTACTCTACTTCAGTGGTTCCCAAACTTATTTTGCCTACTGCCCACTTTGAGAATAAATTATTTTTTAGCGCCCCCATTTTTTCACCTACTCAAAAACCACTATAACTTCAAATTAAATTAATTATTGTGAGCTATATTAGCGGAGATTAAACATTCATTCTAAACGAGACTTTTACTATGGGTTATAGTAAAAGTCTCGTTTAGAATGAATGAGTTAACTTGAGACCTGAGCGTAGTAGGTAGTACACAACGGCGCTCAGGTCTCAAGTTAACTTTTACGGGCTACACCTGCCAATGAGAATGATTATTGAAACGCAACTTTATAGTATTCAGACAAAGTATCTTTTATTCAAAATTCAAAATAAAACAAACATAATCGATTCTAATATAAAAACTAATGTGAAGGATGAATCTGATGCTGTTTAATAAGTTTGTTGATATCAGGTTCCAATTTACTCAAGAACAGCCGCAAGTCACCACGTTCGGTAACATGCAAACGATTTCTCTTTTTAGTAAGCAGCGTTGCTACAGCACTAAATCCACGTTCACACAAATATGACGATGGGAATGCTATCAAGAATCGTTGAATGATTGACCACAATCCAGGGTACAATTGCGGGATCGGTTTTTGTAGCCAAAATTCTTGGTAGCCATTTTTGAACTTGATTTTTATTTCCTCGTTCGTTGTCAATTCTATAAGTTCTTCTTCCAGATGTGGTGATATTGCTGTGTGGACATTTGAAAACGGATCCAACACCCAGTCTGGTATTTCCAAGTTCAAAATATCCTGGTATCGTTCGGTGAAGTCAATGTGGAGCTTTTCCAAATGTTGGCAGTAGGCAAACAAGTCGTCGTTACTGCAGGATACTGATAAATTCGGAAAATTATGAAACTCACGTCTGCCCATATTCTTTTTGTGTAGAAGCAGTTTGGCTGCGAAAGCAGCAACGACATTTTTTGTTTTAATTAAATTTAGTTCATCGCCTTGCAGTTGGAGATTCATGTTGTTGAACAATTTATACAGGTCTGTCATGTAAGCTATATCATTTTTTGATGTAATGAGCTTGTTGCGCAATTCTGTATCTTTAGTTTCCAAAAACTCTATCACAGAGTCAAACAGGTTGTAAAATCGAGTCAGACAATTGCCTCTTGATAGCCAACGAACTTCGGTATGAAACAACAAACGGTTGAAATCTTCGTCATTAGTAACACAAAGCTGATGAAATAATCTATCATTCAAAGAGCAGTTACGGATTTTATTGACTGCTTTGATGACATATTGCAGTGATTGAAATAGTCGTTCACTTAAATTTCTAGCAACCAAATGTTGTCTATGAATAACGCAATGTACAGCAAGGACATCTGGAATTTTATTTTTTACGTACGCTATGAAGCCTTTATGGCACCCTGTCATAGCCGGAGCGCCATCCGTAGCAACTGATATAATATTTTTCAAGGGAATCTCTTTCTCATCACAAAACTTTTCCAATGTATTGAATATGGTTTCGCCTTTTGTATCGGTCTCTAAATTTCTAGCAAACAATAGTTCTTCACATATTTTCTCATCTTTAATAAACCTCACGTAAGACAGCAACAATGCTTCATTAGTTGGTAAAGTGGACTCATCGAGCTGAATTGAGAATTGACTAGTCCTCAGATGATTGCACAATGATTATTCTATGTTTCCGGCCATTTCATCAATTCGTCTTTGCACAGAATTATTACTCAAAGGAATTTTTCCGATAATATCTGCGGCCGGTTTATGAAGCACAGTAGTTATTACTTCCTTTATTGCTGGCAAAATTAACACTTCTCCGATGTTGTGTGGTTTGCCTTTTTGAGCAATTAACAAAGAGATGTTGTACGAAGCTCGAAGTCCGTCGTCATCTTGCTTAGCAGCCGCCGAAAAGAGTTTTGCTACACTTGGCCGAGTATTATGCTTCTTCTCTAGGTCTTGAAAATATGCTACATTCTTGTCTTTCTTATCTGGATGCATTTTATTCAAATGATCTTGAAGTCTTGAAGGCTTCATTGCTTCATTCGAAAATGTTTTTAGGCATAGAAGGCACAAAGGCGACGATGGGTTTGTAGGATTTTCAATGAATCCGAATTTAATATATTCCGCACAGTATTGCCGTATCTTCTTTTTTACTTCCGACATTGTTTTGTTTTGAGAAATACGTAAGTATAAGTGTTGAACTTAAGTACTGCTTATCTATTACGCGCGAAACCGCAAATGAAAATAAAATAAATATTACGTTGTTTATATAGGATTGCATAAGCAGCACGCACCGACAGGAATAAGACAAACATGCATAAACTCGTTTATCTCATTCGACGCTCAATCGTACTCGTACTCAACAAGTAAGAACAAGTATTCTATGAACCAGCCGATTGATACAGTTGCCTTTTTATTTGTTTGTTTGTGTCTCTTTTCGTTTCGAAACGGAGCGACCGATTGATATGTTTTTTATTTTATTTATTCAATAAAACAGGACAGATATATGAACTACTCGGAGAGAAATATCGAACCGAGTTGGTTTGAGCAATCTCTTAATTAATATTAGTTGATGTTCACAAGCTGTAGTCGAGAGTAGGGATGGGACATCGGTGGGTAAACATCGATATCAAACATCGATGTTAACATCGTTGATCAACATCGATGGTTGCAAAATATCGACTACCAAACATCGATGTTTTTAAACATCGATAATTATATTTATAGATTTATTTTTTGGCAGTTTAACAAAAACTTTATTATAACTTAATTAATTTACGTCCTTAACAAAATGATATAAAAGATATCACTATTCAAAAAAAATAATAAAAGAAATATATACATTTATAATATGTAGTTAACTTTAGAAACTACTCAAAAAAAACTATATAAAAAAACAATATTATGCAATTACGCATGAAACAACCACATGACTTAAATCGTCTGATACTTAAAAAATATATACATTTACGTGTATCAAAGCTTTTTAAGAGAACGATTTTTATTTGGGATTTTATAGTCTTGCATTTTTTTTTGACTACGCTGGCAAATACCGAGATACATATGGATATGGTTTTATATTTCTGATGTGTCATCTTGCATTTAATACGTGTATCGTCGTGTATGATTGTACGCACTAGGGAATTTCCCGAAGAAGTATACATCGGTAATGTCTATCTCCCTTCTTTTTCTATGAAAATACGTTTACCTCCTTCACTTATTCTGCATGCATACATAATTTAACTTTTATTCTGCACATTAAAAGTACTATAAATTTATGTATTTAATTATATATTATTTAAATATTTATACTGAGTAATATTTAAAAGAGCCTAAAATGAAATATTCGAATTTATATGATATAGCACTGTGTAATTTAAATACTTCTTTTATTCGTAGACAATTTTACATCCTCGTAGCCTGTATGTGAGCTGTTAATTTGGAAACATTTTTGTATTTGTCAACAGAGGACGCTGTTTAATTTTGTGATTAGTGCAAATACATTTTGTCAAGCTTAAAAGTTCGATGTTCACTATATTTCTTCTAACATCGATAGTTTATCGATAAATCTAAATTGCAAACATCGATGCAAAAACATCGAACATCGATCCTAAAATATCGATGTTCAATGAACATCGATGTTTATCGCCCATCCCTAGTCGAGAGTCGAGAGCTCAGTCGGTGTCTAAGAGTCCTCCTAGATTCTAGATGAAATTACAAATCGCCCCCTAAGCCTTTACACAACGCCCCCATTTTTTTTCTGGGTCTCTTACCGCCCCCCTTTAGACCTGCAGCGCCCACAAGGGGGCGTTATCGCCCACTTTGGGAACCTATGCTCTACTTGAACAACAAATAATAATATATTTTGTATTTTATAGATCACCAGCCACTTGTTATCCAATTATATAAATAAAATTAAAACCCCTTTAAAATTAGAAAATTTCAATAGTGCGGCCATGGGCGATGAGTCATCGGCCGCTCGTGTCCGCCCCCTAATAATAACTCTATCTACTTACAGTATTTAATTATTCAATTAGTTTTCTCTTAGTTTTCTAACACTATAGAGAAAGTTATATTCACTTCTTAATTTGTAAATATTTTACCCTTTTAATTATGACACCTTGGTATTGAGATGTCATAATTGGGAATTCATTATAACATAGAGGTTGGTATGATGAAATATGTGTTTCGTTTATACGTTTCCTTTATAGTACGGAATTCAATTTTATTTGAACTTTTTTATTTCAAAGATTATCTGTAAAAGTCTATGCACACAGATTTTGAGGGGCTTCGATGAGAGCAATCCATAACTTAAAACATGAAAGGAAATGGATGTCGCTTAAATGATTCTACACTAATAGTAAATAGCGCATATACGAGGACCACCCGAAAAGTTATAGTATAGCGAATTGAATTTATTTCAAATGTGTATGCATTTTTATTGTGGATAATACACTGTGTTATTTAATTAATAAGGATTAAGTGTGTTGTAGTATGGATACAGGAAAGCTCAATGAACTATATGAAGATCCAAGGTGTTTATTTGCTGAACGCCCGCTTCAACCAGAGTTCGACTTGGAGTAGACATACCACTGCTTTTAATACAAAAGTAATAAAAAGCAAATATTTAAGGGTTCGAGTGCTTTGTCGTATGGTAAAAGCTAACCTAATTCACCAGTAATTTATGATTCCGTTGTAGCCTCAGATAGTCGTCTGTTGGCCCACATGTTATTTAGTACTCGGAGAACAAGCCCATGAAATTGGACAACCTATATCCAACTAAAACACACACAAAAAAGTGAAGCTGATTTTTATGCCAAGTCACCTGCCTGATTCGAATTTTGGCCGAAATGAATGGAAATGTCATACATGCCAACGCTTGTGAATTCGTGTAGATGTTATTGAGAATACTACCACATAAAGGATACGCCTGATAATGATAATGTAATGTTGATAGGTTAAAGACACAGAATTATGATTTGTAAGGAAGTTTGTTACTGCTGGTAAGACTGGGCTAATGTATTTTACATTGATTGGTTATTCTTACGATTTAAATCTAAAATAAATACAGTAAGCAAGTAATAACTGTATCATCCGTACATCAGCACTTTTATCAGTAGAAGAAATTATCAAAATCTATTTCCAGATATCCCGATATTACCGGTTTTCGGTTTATTTCTATGCGAAGATAAAATTTGATATAAATCAAACACCTACAGTAACGTACTATAAAATGAAATAGTACGAATTTTAATATTAAAGAATTCGAAAATTTTTATTTTTCAGTATCTTAACAGTTGTCTGGGGCTTTAAGAAGAGACGTTAAACAATAATCTACTCATTTTCAAACAGACATTCTGAAGTTTAAGTCGTTATTTTTGCCGGTACTATACACAAAATATTCAATACATGCAAATAGATTACCACTTATTTGTCACTCTATAAATGTTGTGTCGGATTAATATTTATTTTGCCTCTATTCCTTGTGTAAGAGTTTTAGATGAGTATAGATACATACCTAGAGATTAATGGTGGGTTCCCTGATACTCAGTTGTTCAGATATTTGTGAGAAGTATCAATTAACCGCACAAACAAATCGATTTTAGAAAAACAGTAGTGACAAAACTAACATTTGCATATTCTACTGTTCCCGCAGTACGCAATAACAGATAAAGAGTTACAAACTAGTCCAATTGTAAATAAAGGAACTGCAAATATATTTTAATTAAAACTAAATTTATAGGCTAATTGGTTACACTTTATCAAAGTATGAATAATTATATTAATTGTTTGTAGCGCATTTGCATTTCTATACAGTCTTAGGAAACCGTTTCTAATAATGTACTTTCAAGTATTATATAGAAAGCTAAGATTATCAACGTAAATGCAGTAAAAAAATACTACTGATATTCAATATAGTGGGAATTTAAAAGTATTGTCAAATTATTAATGGTTTTATGATAAAATAATCACTCCACAAAAATGTATTGAGTAACTAATTCTGATTCTACAAGTGCAATTTATTCTAATAGAATACATATTTATTCTTCACGATCCCGACAAATTCATTAAAAATAAGAAGAAATGTCCGATTAGATTATTTCAAGTTCAAATTTATTATTTAATATTAATTATTGTAATTCATCAGTTCTCAAAAAAACCAAAAAATCTAAACCTAACCATCGTAAGAACCAAAATATAACGGTTTTATTTTATACTTATAGTAACTACGCTTATGTTGGCAAAATATTGGGACTAACGTACACGTGCTGCTATTGGTCAATTTGTATAGCAGTTAACTTAACCGTGCCAATATAAATTTAATAAATAACAATTTTAGCATCTGATATTAATGTTAGTAATATATAGAAATGTTCATCTTTGCAATGTTTGATATTAGAAGACTTTTCAGTGTTTATTTATAGTAATTATGGCGCTCTATTAGTTTCTAAATTTATTTGGTTGTCATACTTAAAAATTCTCCTTGAAAAGCACAGAGCTAGTCTGGGTAACTGTAAACTGCGACTGATTAATCCATATATGCCTAGCAACTTTTATTTAGTACACTGCAATCACCAATCACATGTGCATGTCATTTGTCAAATAGACTAGAAGCTCAATTGTTCATTACAATTATATCAGCCATCATATGTATATGGAAGTGAAGTTACTGATTAATTTCTGTATTTAAAAAATAAAAAGTGACAATTTTATAAAATGGAGGGCTGTTTTTTTTTTTATAAATTCTCTTTTTGACTTTCTTATATGTAGTATAAGGAAGTATTTATATGCAGTATAAGGAAGTATTGTGCTAACGAACATCGATCTCGAGATTTTTGCAGATGTCTACGTTCTGATACCGTAAAAATAGTTTCACTTCTTTAAGTAGAAGACGGGACAAAACAAGTTGTAACTTCTTTCTAAGTTCGCTAACAAAATGGCACTGATTCACCTGCTATTCTTTATCAAATCAATTTCTTAATGCTCATGTAAGCTGCTACATCAGACATTCTACGCACCCAAAACTAGTACAAAGGTGCTATTAAAATCTCCTCTCTGTATTATGTGTACAAACTGTTTATGTTCTGATCCCTTCTGGAGAAAATAATTTCTTTATTTTCTGTATTACACTGTCTGTTTCTTTGTGATTTCTTCTTTACACTGATTATCACAGGCTAACAAAATTAATTTTCTTTTTTGATGCCGGAAAAGTGAGTACCGATTTTTGATATATTTGATGAGCTGATTCCAAAAATACCTGCCTTTTTTTAGTAGCAGTTCTAGTTTTTGAGATAAAGCAAATTGATTTTCGTATTAATATTAAGTACAGAAATGAAATTTTGAGCAACCGTAACAGATTTGGGCAATACCCATTGATCATTCTACCATCTTGAAAGAGGAATACAAGACAATATCAATAGTCCTGAAAATCTTAAGTATTAATAACATCAGTGGATGATTTGTGTCGATGGTTAACTTCCTCCTTGGACAGCAAAGTGGATATACAGAATATCCTTGTTTTATATGTCTTTCAGATAGGGGAGCTAAGGGTCAGCACGGGGTTAACAAAAATTGGCTTCTAAGAAACGTCATAGTTCTAGAAAAAGTAAACGTAAGCAACAACCTTTAATTGCGAAAGAGATAATCATATTTCCACATTTACATATCAAGTTGGGACTTATGAAGCAATTTGTGATGGCGTTAATTAGAGGTGGCCTTTGCATTAGGTATTGAATAAGTAAATTTCCTGGGAATAGCATGGAAAAACTGAAAGCAGGCATATTAGAAGGCCCTCAAATAAAGCAGCTAATAAAAAATGAGGTGTGGCCACCACACGACTTTCTTATACGTATCAGCGTTTCAAACTATACAATCTTAAGAATTTCTTTATACAAATCTTATTCAAAATCCTATTCTAAGTACTTTCATTTTCTTAATAAATCGCAATAGAATGCATACTTTGCAAGATATTCGAAAAAAAGTGCTATTCGCTAAAGTAAAAGTGCTACTTCCGGTCCGAATTTTGAAATTTCATGTATACAAAAAATATTGCAAATCCAACTCTAAATACTTTTGTGCTCTTAATAAATATATATAGAATGCATAATTTACGACATATTTGCAAAAAATCGCTATTCGGTAAGAGTAAAAGTGTTACTTCCGGTCCGAATTTTGAAATTTTTTTTATTCAAAAGATATTGAAAACTATGTTTTAAATACTTTTATATCCGTAACGTACCTGTCTAAAAAGCTTGACTTGCGAAATATTCGCAAAAAAACGATTTTCGATAAGAGTAAAAGACCTACTTGCGGTAGGAATTTCGAAAAACTTTTTAAATAAAATTGTTCTCAATTTTAATTTTAAGTACATATGAATTCTTTATAAATTTATTTAAACTTAGTATTTGACGAAATATTGGCAAAATTCGATTTTTTCACCGAAGTAAACTGCTCCTTCCGGTCTACCGATTTTACTGAAAAACTAATCAGATCTCAAGAGGGAAATTATACAAGTAAATACAAAATTCGGAATTGATATCTACAGCGGTTTGACCGCTATCGTGGTCAGACACACACACACACACACACACACACACACACACACACACACACACATTTTTTAAAAACCAGTTTTTCGGTATCAGAGGACTTCAAAACGTGGACATCTGCAAAAATCTCGAGGTCGAAAATTTTCGTCATCACAATACTTCCTTATACTACGTATAAGAAAGTAAAAATCCACAATTTATCGCAGCATTGAACCAGATTGAATCTAATGCTTGGTGCTCATTTGTTGAAGTAGCACAAAATTTCCTTGGCGATCATAAAGCGGAGAATTACACAGATTTAGTAAAAAATATGATTTCTAAATTTAATATTCTCGATTGTCACATGAACATAAAAATTCACTACCTCCACAGCCACTCAGATCGTTTCCCACAAAACCTAGGTAATTACAAAGAGGAACATGGGGAAAGATTTCATCTAGTTATTAAGATGATAGAAGAACGATATCAAGGAAGGTGGAATATCCACATGATGGCCGATTACTGTTGGAATCTGCAGCAAGAATAGTAAACTCCATGCTGGAAAATCGCATAAAAGAACATTATTAAGTGGTAAGTCATAAATGTATATTTATCTACTTTGTGAATTACATACCTTACTTTCTATTCCTTGTTTTGTAATGAGCTTTTGTCTCAAAGACTATTACTTAAAAGGGATACACATAAATAGATGATTTTTATCTAAAAGAGGCTAATACAGTGTAACTCAATAACTATGCCTGATAGACTAAATCTGACAGTTGTTTTGGATTCTACACCCAAAAATTACCTAGAAACAGTTAAAAATAGCAAGCACGAAAATGTGTGTTGGCTTGTCTTATAATCTAGTTTTATTTTCATTTCGTGTATGCATAATATATTTAAGTTTTCTTATTATTAGTTTTATTATTGTACCGTATTCACAATTATAGTTTGTGTTTCCCTTGGATAATAGAGATTATTATTATTATTATTATTATTAGCCCAAGCACGTTTAATAAATTATTATGGAGCATGAACAGAAGGTACTGATGCCATTTCTATATACAATTATAATTTTTGGGAGGCTGTTTTCTTGTTATAAAGGTGTAATGTCTTCTAAATGAACCACGGTGGAACGTTAAATGCAATACGTAATAAATATGTTTAGTATATTAAACAAGAGTGTGAATATTACTAAAATCAGGCACGCGTCGTTTATAGTGTGCATGTGTAGAACGCACACGGGCGGGCAGCCAAATGAAAGGGCGGACAAAACAACGATGTGACAGATAATATCAAGGAGTGATTTAAAAAAGACTAGTTTATGGAGAGAAAAATGTTAAGTGAGTGACTGGTTATGTTTAGTTTACAAAACGATACCTTCCATAACCCACTTCTTATACTCACATTTTTTTTCAAGTGTATAGGAATTTAAGAAGCATCAGGCATTAAACATGTTGGTGTTCAAAACGTTATTTGCGTTATGTATTACGGTTTTTTTTTTGCTGGCTCATCGGTGAAAAGATTATCAGGGGCACAATATCAACAACAAAGGTTTAAAAAATCAGAGGAGCGTAAGAAGTCCGAAGAAGTACTTTTGACATTTTTTCAAAGCCCCGAGCCCGAGCCATCAAGCACGTTATCGGTTTCTGAAATTGTAATTGAATCTGCTGCAAATGAATCCGATGTTCAGTCTTTTCTCGAAGATGTTAGTAATGGTGAAAAACTTTGAGAAATTGGTTGCTTTATTCTGTTTCAAAGAACAAAGTTTTTTTGTTTCCGTTGCAAAGTACTCGCGATAAAAAAACAATTCATTTGTGACAAGTGGCTTATCTGATTGGAAACATTTATCGCAAATTATAACCAGACATGAAAGAAGTGAAGTTCATATTAAAAGTTGTGCAACATTAAGTGAATTAAAAGAAGCAACAGTAACAGTAAATAAAAATAGAATAGACTATTACCAACAAGAAATATTAAATCGGGAGAAATAACATTGGTATGAAGTAATCAAACGTGTGATATATACAGGGTTGCTCATTAGTGCGTCAAAGTCCAATATAGGCGCTATTAAATAGTATTGAAGAAATTTATTTTATAAAAAGTGTCACAGTAATAAAAAACACACATTTTGAATATATTTTGAATTATACAGGGTGATGCGTTAAAATGGCGACACACATTCGAATTTTTTTTTTAATAAAACACCCTGTATATCTTTTGGTTTTCCTTATCTACTTTAATTTGTGTTTTCATCGATATCTGGGGTTTTGGTTTTGGATGACGCATTTGGATGAGTTATTAACGAAAATTATAAAAAAAAATGGTCGCGACAATGTTTACCATAATAATTCTATGCGGAAGTATTACGATTATCTAAGGCAAAATTATTTAGTAGGTATGCAGCCAAGGGATGTGTTGAACCTACAAAATAATCAAATATTCATTTTATTATACAGGGTGTTCGTTACGATGCAATCAATTTGGCTATCGTCAAAGAGCGTTTACTGATTTTTTTCAAATGGAACACCCCGTATATTATTAAATTTTTGGAATGATGCGTTAATTGCGCTTAATTAATGTTAATATTGTCCTATACCCAAACCTAATAATTTCTGAGTTATTTTTAATTAACCATTACAAACCGCTAAATTATTTGTTTTCGGTTCGATTTAGTGTACTGGCTAAAGGAAAAGGAAAAACAAAAGATATACAGGCTGTTTCATTTAAAAAAAAATAATTCGAATGTGTGACATTTTAACGCATCACCCTGTGTAATTTAAATTATTTTCAAAATGTGTGTTTTTTGTTATTGTGCCACTTTTTATAAAATAAATTGCTTCAGTATATTTAATAACGCCTATATTCGACTTTGACGCACTAATGAGCAATCCTGTATATACAGGGTGAGTCATCTAAGCGGGTAAGACCGATTATCCCTTTATGAGTAAAAATATTTCGAAGCGGTTTTTCCTTGTGATAGCTGTTCATTAGGAGCACATTTTAAAAATATTTTGTATTATACATAGTGTTCCATAACTTGGTGGGTAACCATAGTTATAGTTTTTTAAATGGAACACCCTATATATTATTGCATTTTTGTATTCCCCGTATAATTTTTAGTCAAAAACTAATAAGATAGTATAGGCCTAAAGTGTAAAGTTTTTGACTTATTCCCATTTTCTTCAAAAATTCAATTTTTGTATAAAATTATATTTCTCGAAAACAATGTATTAGATGGACAAAATTTTTTTGCAGTATTGTTTACAATAAGAGGTCCTCATAGAAGCATGTTTTATTTTTTTACAGTTACTAACTGCATGTGCAGAAAACTGGATTAAAATTACATGACACATTTTTGTATAAAAGTCAATTTTTTCAAATGGAACACCCTGTATATTAGTTTTTTTTTGAATTGCTTATTTAATTTCACATCAAAAACATGTAAGACATTAACACTTTAAAACTGATTATTACAGAGTTATTGTCGTTTTTTGATATGCTTTTGTTAGTTTTTGCAAAAAAGTATTTTTTTTCAAATGGAACACCCTATATATTATTTCATTTTTGAATTTCCAATTAAATTTCACATCAAAAACATGTAAGACGTTAATACTTTAAAAGTGACTATTACTGAGCTATTGTCGCTTTTTGATATAATTTTGTCAGTACTATACTATATTAATTAAAACCACAAAACTGACAAAATTATATCAAAAAGAGACAATAGCTCAGTAATAGTTACTTTTAAAGTATTAACCTCTTACATGTTTTTGATGTGAAATTTAATGAGAAATTCAAAAATGAAATAATATACAGGCTGTTCCATTTGAAAAAATTGACTTTTTTGCAAAAACTAACAAAAGCATATCAAAAAACGACAGTAGCTCAGTAATAGTCACATTTAAAGTATTAACGTCTTACATGTTTCTGACATGAAATTTAATATACAATTCAAAAATGAACTGATATACAGCGTGTTCCATTTAAAAAAATTAACTTTTATTCTAAAACGTGTCATGTAATTTTAATCCAGTTTCAAACAAAAAATAAAACATGCTTCTATTAGGACCTGCTATTGTAAACAATACTACAAAAAATGTTGTCCATCTAATACGTCGTTTTCGAGAAATATAATTTTATACAAACATTGAATTTTTCAGAAAAATGGGAATAAGTCAAAAACTTTACACTTAGGCCTATACTATCTTATTACTTTTTGACCAAAAATTATACGGAGAATACAAGAATGCAATAATATATAGGGTGTTCCATTTAAAAAACTATAACTATGGTCAGCCACCAAGTCATGGTTCACTCTGTATAATACAAAATATTTCTTAAATGTGCTCCTAATGAACAGCTATCACAGGGGAAAAACCGCTTCGAAATATCTTTACTCATAAAGGCATAATCGGCATTACCCGCTTAGATGACTCACTGTATATTCTGCAGAGCGATCGTTGTCAAAATTGAAAATCATTAAAAACTACATGCGTAGTACTATGTCACAAGAAAGACTAGCAACCACTTCTATAGAACATGTGATAACTGAGAGTTTAGATATCGATAAAATTATTAAAGAATTTTCGGAAATCAAAGCAAGAAGAATAGGTTTTTTTTTTAATATAGGGGCGGCCAATTTATACATGCACACAGGCGGCCCATAAATATAACGCGGCCCTGAATAAAATGTATACTCGATTATTCAATACTTTCGAAGTCGTAAATGAAGAAGGTGAATAACGAATCGTGGTGATCCCGAGACGTCTTAAATTTTACAAAAGCTAATTAGTACTGGTACCTTCGTCAATCTAAACCGCAGCTAAATAATATATTTAAACAGCGAAATCGCTTTTCATAGACTGGGTCACAGACTTTGTATAAATTGAATCCGTAAACTAGTTTCTTGGAATTTTTAATGTATATCGTTACGTTGCATACTTAATAACGCGATGAATTTTACAGATTAATGTAATCCTGAGAGCGGTTAGTTTGTTTTTATATTATTAATGGACCCAGTCAGACATCGAATGAGATCTGCACAGTGAAAACGTTATTTATGAATGAAAACGATTAGTAGCATTCGTTTTTTCGATATCGTGAACATCTGGTTATGTGTCGGCATTAATAGGATTCGTTCAGTATTTGGAGAAAATAATAAAAATTAGATTATGTACTTAGAAAATTGACATATTTGATGATTACTACTAAATTACCATAAACAGGATTTGAGTAAGAAAATTAAGATATACGTAACCTAAATAATGGTAGGTATTTCTAAAAAAAGATGATGAAAACTATTTCTGATAAATACTAATAAATCTTGAGGCGCCTATTATTACGTATTTTTAATTACTGTTTACAACAAAAATATAGCAACTTTTTCTAAGTGAAAAATAATTTAATTGTATGTAAGTATTATGCGATAGTAACACCTGTTACATAAAGTTTTGAGAATTTTTTTAACTTTCATTATTATTATTAAAAAGCTTCAACAAATGATAGTATTATAACATCAATTAATAATGAACCTTATACTTACACTTAGTATTATATAGGCGCTAGCGGCCCTCTACTTCTATCAAGTACTTGGAATATTCTCTGTCATAATAGTTGCTCATTTCGAGCTTCCCAACTATTGTCATATACCTTTTTAGCCAATAAGGCCCAAAAGTTTCAACTGGTCTTGCCTGCGGGATATTTGGAGGAATGTCGATTCTAGGAACATATACATTGCGTTCGTAAATACTTAAGATGAAATTCAAGTAAACCGCTCAAAATTTAAAATTTAAGTTAGTAAAAAAAATAAATTGCC
The DNA here is from genome assembly GCA_963170755.1 of Amphimallon solstitiale. Classification (NCBI taxonomy): domain Eukaryota; kingdom Metazoa; phylum Arthropoda; class Insecta; order Coleoptera; family Scarabaeidae; genus Amphimallon; species Amphimallon solstitiale. The sequence goes on along the minus strand of OY720679.1, from coordinate 125,926,040 downwards.
CTATCTTTATGTTATGTGGCTTATGTTTATTGTGTTCATTTTCTGTTAAACTTATTCGTTATTCCCGTTTCTTCTTGTTATATTGCGTAATTTGAGAACCTGTAGAGCTATAATTTTATTGTAATTCGACAAGGTAATACGAGGCAGGCGCGATAAATTCTCGGCCTGATATACAAAAAAGAAATTTGGAACAATATTAGAATTTTTATTCTTCAATGTAATCTCCCTAACTTCTATACATTTATGACAACAATTAATAATTCGATACTCTTGTAAAAATAATCTGAAGTTTTTCACTCAAAATGTTTTATAACAGCTGCTTGCAAGTCACTGTCGTTTTTAAAACTACGTCCCCTAAGGTCTTTTTGTAAATTATAAAACAAAAAAAAATCACAAGCAGCCATATCCGGACTATACGGTGGATGTTCCATTTCTTGAAAGCCGCATTCGCGGATGGCAGCTTGTGAAATGGCGGCTGTATGGACGGGAGCATTGTCGCGCAATAATCGCACACCTTTTTTGTCAATTTTGCACGACGTTGTGCACGAATACTGTCCCTTAATTTATGCAATAAAGACGCATAATATATGCCGTTCACACTTGTATTGCGCTCTTTAAAGTCAATCAGCAAAATGCCCCCCACAATCACAGAATATTGTGGCCATCACCTTTTTCGTTGTACTGTATCTTAATAGCCCCAACACGAATCAGGATATACACATAACAAAAAAATTAAGGGTGGGGTATTATATTTGGCATTGATCATAAAACTCGCCTTCCTACTATATTTTAAGTTTGTTCAAAGCACAACATTTGCATGGATGACATTGTTGGGAGCAATTAAAAAATAAGGTGTTTTATCCTTAGAGATAGAAAAAAAAAACACCGGGATGATAGACCGCTAATTGCAGCTAGTTTTCTGCTTGTTTCTACAAAAAAAAAGGTGACGTTATTTGATTCTATTAACTAGGAAATTGAGGAGGCGCGGCAGTGCTCAACAAGTACTGATAACATTAACTCAATTAGAAAAAATATAACTGTTATAATAGACTATTAATGTACCTAATAAAATCAATGTGTACTAAAAGCTGAAAATGATGTTGAGTGTTTATAATATTAAGATGTAGATATTACGCAAATCAAACTCTTAGAGGCTGAATTTATATATAGTAGGTAATTGTAAGTTTGCTGGAATTATTTCACTACTACTACTTTGAGCTTCCGCTACTCATTTCAAGGGTTCGATCGAGATGTAAGAAAAACTTTAAAAATGTAAATTTTCACGATTAGCTATAGACTAGATAGACAAGAGGGATATTTTTAAATAAGATCCGTTTTTTAATAAGAAGAAAAATACTGTAGATAAATAAAATAAAATATATTCACTTCCATATTCTAACCACTTTCATCTACTTTTCAACCTAATTTCCATTTTTGTTCAAACATTCGTCATTCCGTTCAAAAGATTTTGAATTCCGGTTTCAAGGACATCTGCCACCAGCGAAGAAGCCCAATCCATGACTGTAGTTTTCACTTCTTCGCCGTCGTCGAAACGTTGACAACCAAGGAAATCCTAAAGTATCAAAACAGTGTCATGTGAATGTTCCAATTGTTCCCATCCAAAGGACCTGATTAGAACTTGTATTTGCGCAGAAATATGCGACCTTACATTATTATGGAACAGCATCACACCGGAAGACAGTTAGCCACGCCGCTTGTTTTGTAAGACAAGACTAACAAAATCTCTTTCCTATCCCAAAACATAGTTGCCATAATCTCTCGTGCTGAAACTGCCTGTTTGGCTTTCACTCTGGTTGGTCACAATATGTGTCTCCATTCCATTGACTGTTGCTAGGACTCAAGTTCATCATTACTTGGATCCAAGTTCATCTCCTGTAACGATGTTCTTCGATATTTTAGTTTTTCCGAAACAATAGTGTTCAAAACTGACCTTGATATCTGTGGAAAATCAATCACTAACTTTGAAATCGTGAATCGTGAGTCCTCTCAAATTTCGTTGTGCACATCACGCACCAAATCTTCAGAAATCAGAGAAGATCGGTCAGAGTGTAGCTCATCATACACATAAACCCGTACGTCCTTAAATATACTCACTCATTTTCCAGCTTTACATTCTCATTCTCATTCATAAATAGACCTTATTTAAAAATATATCCCTCGTAGATATAGAGAGACATGTCGATAACGTTCATTCGAACTTGTAGACAATTGGGTATTTGTTAAGTGGCCACTGTACAGACCTCTATAGTACGATGATTAACTTTTTCAATAACTAGTTTTGCTTACAAAAATCTCCACATTTTTATCATATAAAATTCTAACTTTAGTGTCCTATATGTATTAAGCTCTACACATTATCAAACTGAAATAACGATTGGTGATATAGGTGATATAGGTGGGCTATTTAGTTCGAGCTTTTGAAGTTCGTATGGACAAGTGTGTAACAGATTGCTACAATACAGGAAAATGAATCCTTTGAATCGCTTTAATGAGAATCAGACTCTTAACATAAATGAAGGAACAATATGTCAGTTAATTTAGCAAACCTTTAACTTTACTTAGTAGTGATACTGCACAAATGATCTCAGATTTAATATAAAAAACAAAATCGTTGCGTTCTTATTGTTAGCAATGAAAATAAATATTGTTGTAACCGACAGTAACAAAGTCAAAATTAAGTAAGCATCATAAAAATACTTAATGAAACTGAAAAGTAAATATTAGTCTAAAATGTAGAAAATGAAAGAATTACTCGTTTCTGTAATATAAATAGAATTCGATCTAAAAATTTCATTTACAGTTACACAATTTCTACGGCAGAGCGAACAAATTTTCGTGCAAGAAAATCAAAATACACGGAAAGTGTTACAATTATAGATGATAATATAATATAATCTGTTTTTTTTTTTAATAAAGACTTCAAGTAGCAGGTCATATTTTAATCTTACACTGCTTCGTGATACTAAAATTCCATGGTGATTCTTTAAGTTATAAATAACAACATAAACTGACAGATTACAGTCCAAAATGCATTTAATTAAATCAATCTTTTGTCCATACATGGTAAGTAAAAATAAACAACGCAATCTTAATGAATGTAGAAAATGTCATTATCGAACAATTAAAATTTTTAATTTAAGAAAATAAAGACACTAGTAGGATTAATCACTCAATAATATCTGCTTTGAAGAGAAAATGAATGTGTTTCGTTAAAAAGATCAAAGGATTATCATCCTTTAGATAGACAGATTATATTTTCGAATTTGTTGTTGGTGTGAATTGTGAACATTATTGATTTATATGTTATAAAGCAAAAATGTTAATTCCACGGTTAATAAAATATATGTTTGCAGTGCACTTGAATGATTCTAAAAAGATAAAACTTTACAGTCATTTTCTTTTGCTTTTCCGCGTTTGTCAATTGCGTTTTACTATTTGTCGAATGACATTATATGTTTTTAAACGTCAGCTGAATTTGTCAAATGAAATTCCCTTTTTGTCAAATTACTTCCCCTTTATATCAATTGATTTTCTTGTTTTATGTAGGTATGTATACCTCCTACATTTTATAAAAAAAAAATATAGTAATTTACACATTAACGTGAGAAATTTATTTTGTATTTAGATAGAAACACAGTGTAATATCTTTTGTAATAAACATAATTTTAATTCAAAATTTCATTTCGTTTTGCCGGATACAGTTCGAAAAATGTATGCACCATATAGAACTAATAATACTGCAAAAATGCAGGACATCGACAACAAAAATTATTAAATACTAAAAAAAAAAAACAGATTTGTGACTGGGTTGACCTGGGTTGTTTTTTAACCCTGCGCCAGTTGCAAGAAAAGTGCTTAAACCAAGGACCACTTCTTCATCAAATATCACTATCTACGATTGATAGATCAATTTTCATTATACTATTAAAAGAGCGTCATTTTTTCCCGAAAGAAAAACTACCCCGGGCGTTATTCAAGCTTGCTTTACTTACGCAGTGCAGTATAACAGATTGGTGAAAGAAAAAAAATGTGCTTCAATGACGAATACATGACACAAATATATTATCGCGTTTCATACGGAAGATCTATGAAAAATACCAGAGCATCAATAATAAAAGCACGGTTAAGAGGGCGCAATAATTCTATTCTATATAAATCTAAGATGTGCCCTTTTACGTACTTTTCTGAATTTCTCACAACGTTAATTCAACATTTACATAATGACGGTGTAGATGAACAACATAAAATTCCGTAGAAGTGAGGAAGTACTGTCCCTCATTAGAGATCATGGTTCTTTTTCCAGTGTTTCTTCCTGCTTACAGCCCTTTTCTAAATCCAATAGAAGAATTATTCATCCAGTGCAAGCAAATAATAAAAAGAACACGGCCAACGAGTGAAAATGTTATAATAATACAAAATAATGAACAACTATCAGAAGAAAAAAACCGCTTCCAAATATCTTTACTCATAAAGGCATAATCGGCCTTACCCGCTTAGATGACTCACCCTGTATATTTTCTATGTTTCAGTTGATAGTGTAACTTATAGTTGAGCATAGTCGAATGTTTTAGTTTAGTCACTCTTATTTAATTGGTTTGTTTGAGTTGAGATAGGTTAATTTAGAATTGTTTTCTGATATTCGCCTTCAGTTTGCAAAATTATAATTTATATTTAATATAATGTAATACATCATTTTATTTCACTTTATTTTTTATACTTCCACTGTTATTTTTTGTTACTCTGTTTTATGTATATTTCTTTGTATTTTGCAATAGTCATTTATTAAAAAAAAAAATTTAGTGATATTAGTAAAACATTATATAAAGAAAAATTAGAAAGGTCATTCGTTATATCGTACAATAAATAAACAAATAACATTATACTATCACTAGTCTATTCAATGCAATACAAATTTGGCGTTAGCTCGGCCCTTGGCATGGGAATTTTGAAGCTTGTAGCGGCGAATAATACTGTCATCGAATTTTGCTTGGGCGCGTCTACGCAGTCTGCGTTGAGACTTATGTGTCGATGGCAGCAGGAATCACATAGAACAGGCTGACTGAGTTGAGTCTAGGTGCTTATTTCATTTTTGATGTTTTAATAATGTAAGTAAAATGTTAATAAATCATATTAAATATAGTATGTATGTATAGTTTGTGAGTATGTATGTATAGGGTCATACACTCCCTTAGAAATTGTGACCACTCATTTCTCGTTTGAGCTCTAGCAACTTATTCCCTGTGGTGGGTTACTCCATGTTTTTCCATTCTTGCCTTACTGTAAACTGTTGTTTCACTTTGCTTCCTCAGTTATCCTCTTCCAAGCATTTCGGTCCTGGACCCTGCTCCTGCAATCCCATATCTTCAGTTTCTTAATATCCTCTATCACCTGATCTTCCCACCTGCATCTCGGTCTCCCCTTCTTCTACCTGTGTTTGGTCTCCATGTCGTGATTTTCTTTACTTCCATGTTGTTTTCCATCCTTCTTATGTGGCCGTACTATCGGAATCTTTGTACTTTTATGTACGATCTCTTCACCTTTCAAGATGTTTTCTATTCGAAGTTCATTAGCCTTCTGTATTTTCCATCTGCCACTTTCTTCGAGCCATATATTTTTCTTACAATTTTCCTCTCAAACCTTCTCAGTTTTTCCTGTTCCACATTTGTGACGTTCATTGTCTCTGCACCATAAGTCACTACTGGTTGGATTGCTACGATGAATACCCTCATTTTTGTATTTATATTTATCTTCTTACTTTTCATTTTTTTTTGTACTCATCTATGATCTATCTCCATGTTTCTGTAATTCTCACTGTTTATCATTACTCCTAAATACTTATAGTTTTCAACTATTTCAAAATCATAATTTCCTATTTTTACTTCCTTGGTTGTTGTATCTCTATCTTCTGCTTATCTCCATCTATTTACTTTTTCCTTGGTTTTATTGTTAGGCCTCTTTTTTTGCTGCTTGATCAAGTTTTTGAATTGCTTCTTCCATGCGGTCTCTAACTAATATAGTGAGATCGTCCGCGTACGAAACTACTTGTATCGTCTTGTTAATTATTGTTCCCTGGAAGTCTTCAGTTGCATCTTCATCCGTCATTACTGCTGTTTTTGACTGTTTCATCTTCATTTCTGTCAATCTCACTAGCTGTCCTGATATTTTTATCTCCCTCGTCACTTTTATTATCTGCTCTCGTTTCAGACTATCGAATGCCTGCTTGAAGTCAATATCTACTATTTGTAGCCCGATACTATTGCATAAAACTTTTCAGTTATTTGACTCACTATATAGTGTGTATAGCGTCTATGCTGGATCGCCCCGTATTGGTAATCTCCTACTTGCGCCTCAGTGTACTTCATTAGTTTTTTTATTTACTAGCGTGGTTAGGATCTTATAACCAACGTTAACCAGAGTGATTCCTCCATAATTTTTTGGACTTCCTTTCTTATATATTGGCACTATTATTCCTTTTCTCCATTTCCTTGGCATACTTTCTTTTTCCGAAATTTGGATTAATAGTTTAAATAACCTTTACCTTAAGAGCTCTCCTCCATACCTTATCAGCTTGTTGACAATATTATCCTTTCCCCCAGTAATTCCTTAAAATGATTTCCACTTATATTTGTTCTATGACTTTGCATATTTTTTCTTTTGACTATAGAGTTTCGTGTTATTTTCATTATCATTCTCAATCGTATCCATTGCTTCCTCCAACCATCTTGTCCTCTTGGATTTTATTAATTTCGTGCTCTCTTTTCTGACATGTCTTATGGTCTACTTCATTTCCTGTTCTTAACCATTTTATTCTAGCGACCTTCTTTTTCTATAATATTTCCTTCCAGTGTTACTTTTGCTTTGGTTTGTTTGCCTAAAACTTTGTTCGCCGCATCTTCAATACCTTTTTTTATGTTGTTCCATTCTTCATCTATATTTTCATCCTCCGTCATTTTTGCTAATTGTTTTGTGACATCATCTTCGTACATTTTCTTCTTTTCTGTCATCATCTCGATCCTCCATCTTTTCTCTGTTGTGTGTTTTTTTATTTTCTCTTACCATTCTTAATTTTATATTCGCTATCACAAGAATGTGATCCGTACCACGTCTACTCCTCGGAATGATCTCACATGCTGGATCATTTTTTGTCTCTTTTTATCTATTAAAATGTAGTCTGTCTGGTTTCCTGTGCTTCTTCCAGGGACTAGTAGTTAGGACTAGTTTGTGTGACGAAGGAATAAACATAACCTTAATATACAATTTTAAAAGTTTTTATGTGTCATAGGAGAAAAAGCGCAGACTATACAAGAAGGAAATACTAAAAACACTACATTAAAGCATGTCTGAAAAACCAATATGTGCCCTATATTTTATTGAATATTTAAAATTTGGATTCATTGTTTCGCCAACTGATGAACGGTTACCAATATGCCTTCAACGTCAGCAAGTTTTTTCATATGAGGGAATGAAGCATTCAAGAATGAAAGAACATTTTCAAGAAAACATCCCGATAAGAAAAACAATTTTTTTAATAATTTGATTCACACACTTTTTCATGACGTGTAATTATTAACGATGGAGTATAATTTGACATGTTTTATGTGCTGTTTCCATCGTTCGTTGGCTTTTGAAAAACCGGGGTTGCAGCAGACATTCTTCTGTCTTCTTCAGGGTAGCCATGTGAATGGCTGTTTCTTCCCAGAAAACATTAAAAAGATCTAAAAATTTAGATCTTGCCACATTGACATTTTGAAATGTCATAAGTGTCTTTTAGAAAAGTAGTTTTAATATACCACAAGTTTAATTTTTTCTCACAAGAAACAACCCTTCACAAGGCTACCCTGAAGAAGGCTGATAAATGCCTGCTGAAACGTCGGTTTTTCAAAATCCAACAAACATTGAAAATAACACGAACAGCATATCAAATAAATCTCTTTTGTCACCTGAAACAAACACATCGCTAATAAATGCCTAAAATGCACAGAAAAAGTAGTGTATACATAACGTTAGTTTTATAACTATACATTACGCTTACAATCAATATTGAATGCATGGTCATATATGTATAGTACATAAAAATTGACGTTCTAACATGGCATAATGACACTTTTGCGTTTAAATATCTATACATAAATAATATGTGATTTCGTTTCAAAATAGTAAATCACCGATAAATGGACAGGTAACAGATAAGGAAACGAGAGAGCATTCGCCAATCTAGTTTTGGGTAGGAACTGACATGTAACTGTTAGACGAACGATTACTTGATCGTTCCAATTGTCTACCACGTTTATGATGGATACTAAATAGTTTCGGGATAGACGTTATGCTCTCGCTCAAAACTATATACTTTAAATCAGATCTCCTTCATGAACTATTTGATAAAGAATGTAAAAAAAGACAGCTCATATAAATGTTCTGGTTATTATATTGAGTGAACCAAATATAATGTCATAAAATTCTACAAAATTTTTAATAAGATACTAATTAGATAAGATAAATAGTAAGTATATCCTCCTTGTACCAATGTTATTGAATATTTCTATTTTAAATAATATTTAGTCAACAACAACTCTTCATTCTTTCCTAACAGGTTGATATCAATTATTTGTCGGTTTATCTGATGAAGTTATTAGTTGCTTGTGTTTAAGGGTGTTCAACAGGGAAGTGTCCTGGGGCCTCTACTGTGCATAATTTATGTGAATGATTTAGCTGTGAGTAATGTTGCAGATGATGCATCATTATTGGTGAATTCAAATAATACAATAAATTTACAGATTGAAAAAGCCACTAAATTGAAAGAAGTAGTGATCTTCCGCAGTACAGCGGCCTTTTTTTTTTGATTAATTTTAGAAACATTTATTAAGCAATAGTAAAAAAATCAGCTGGTAGGTAATCATTTTTTGTGACCTCGTTATTTGTATTTATTAGCTACCACTACCGAGAATCTTCGCAAAAAAATTTCGTCAAAACGATGCTACTACGAAAATTCAGCCTGTTAGTAATCAAAAAAAAAAGATCACTGTAATGCAGGCTATGAACTATATGCGAACCAATAAACTGGTTGCACCGGTAAATCATAGTACATAGTTGCAATGACGACTAAACAACGCACTGCCCGCCGAAGGAACATTGACACCCTTTTCACGTTTCTGCTGCTTCTCGATGATCGTTATTATCTGGTTGCAATTTCTAAAATACGTCTAGCACCAAGCACTGTTAATTTCATTATTAAAAATCACTATAAATATTGGTGAACTTGCCTCTCCAATTAGTTATAGAATTTTATGTTCAAAATTGCTATGTGACTTATCCATATAGAAGACGAAGCTGAAGAATATGATAAAGCGATTAGAAAACATGTAAAAATAGTGAAAAGAGATATCAACTGCTGCTAAGACATATAATCTGCTAACGAATAAGACGAATAATGCACTTCAAGTTCAATAACAGAAGGATTTAAAGATGCTTGGAAACATATCAAATGCCAGTGGATCCGCGATGTATATATTATTTAAACGGATTAGTAATTAAAGTTTTTATTAAAGATGAAGCATGAAAATAAATACTTCTAATGTGGTTTTTATCTTTTTATATCAGTGAAGAAACCTCCTTCGAAAATAAGAATTTTAGAGAACATCGTTATCTCTCACAGCCATGACCATATTGAAAAGAAATCAATTCAAACCTCACCGGTTAAGGAACTATCTACAGGTAAATGTTTATTATAAAATATTGTTTTATAAGAACTAAGTATTATTTGAAATTTTAAAAGCATACTAATTTCAAAATGTATTATAGAATGTGTGGAACTATGAAAGTTCCTAGCACAAGTGATATTGGATCCCAAAATTTAGCAGAAAGTGAAACACCTATAGGTATGACAATTAATATTTACAATACAAAATTATATTATGAGCAAAACATAAAATACGTTTAGTTCTTTAACTAAAGAATTCGAAGTCATTTTTGAACAAAAATTCAACACATATGTATTTAACCTAGTATAAAGTAGAATAATTTAGAACTTTTCAGTTACACACATACAATTAATTTGTATTTAATGAAATGTATAATTTTTTAATTGTATTTTAGCAGTTATGGAAATTCCTACTACAAGTGATGTTGGGGTTCAAACAGAAAAAAAATCTCTCTGCCCATACACCCACAAAGGAAAGACAGAGAAAATCTCTAAGGCCTGTATGACACGATGCTAAATTTTACAGAAAATTTTCATGTACATTTTATTTTTGAAATTTAGCAACGTGTAAAACAGAAGAGTGCTTATAATATTGCATGCGAAATTTAGCGGCTAAATTATTTAAATTTGGTTCTAATTTCTGTGTAAAATCTGCGTGAAAAACTACGCAATAGAATAAAATGTGAATAAAATTGCAATAGCGGCTAAATTATTTAAATTTGGTTCTAATTTCTGTGTAAAATCTGCGTGAAAAACTGCGCAATAGAATAAAATGTGAATAAAAGTGCAATTGACGACAAAGTTACCTAAACCAAAGTAACTTAAAAAAAAATTTGCGGTTTCAGAGGTTGTGTGTGAATGATCATAGTGTTTTTTAAGTTCTTATTGCATAAATTAAAAGATGTCCTGGTCACGTGAACAGGTGTCTGTGTTAATAGAGGAATATAAAAAATATCCTTTTACTTTCTTATACGTAGTATAAGGAAGTATTGTGATGATGAAAAATTTTCGACCTCGAGATTTTTGCAGATGTCCACGTTTTGAAGTCCCCTGATATTGAAAAAGTGGTTTTTAAAAAATGTCTGTGTGTCTGTGTCTGTGTGTGTCTCTCTCTGTGTCTCTCTCTCTCTGTGTGTGTATGTCTGTGTGTGACCACGATAGCGGTCAAACCGCTGTAGATATCAATTCCAAATTTTGTATTTACGTGTATAATCTCCCTCTTGAGATCTGATTAGTTTTTCAATAAAATCGGTAGACCGGAAGTAGCAGTTTACTTCAGCGAAAAAATCAAATTTTGCCAATATTTCGTCAACTACTAAGTTTATACAAATTTATAAAGAATTCATATGTACTTAAAATTAAAATTGAGAATAATTATATTTAAAAAGTTTTTCGAAATTCCTACCGGAAGTAGGTCTTTTACTCTTATCGAAAATCAGTTTTTTGGGAATATTTCGCAACTCATGCTTTTTAGACAAGTACGTACGGGTATAAAAGTATTTAAAACATAATTTTCAATATCTTTTGTATAAAAAAATTTCAAAATTCTGACCGGAAGTGCCACTCTTACAGCGATTTTTTTGCAAATATGTCGTAAGTTATGCATTCTATATATATTTATCAAGAGTATAAAAGTATTTAGAACTGGATTTGCTATTTTTTTTGTATATATGAAATTTCAAAATTCGGACCGGAAGTAGCACTTTTACTCTTAGCGAGTAGCACTTTTTTGATAATATCTTGCAAAGTATGCATTCTATAGAGATTTATTAAGAGAATAGAAGTACTTAGAATAGAATTTTGAATAATTTTTGTAAAAAAAATTCTTAAAATTCTATAATTTGAAACGCTCATACGTATAAGAAAGTCGTGTGGTGGCCACACCTCATTTTTTTATATGCAGTTAAAGATGCAAGGTATAAAAACAAACATGTTCCTGCCACAGCAATAGAGGCAATTAAAAATATAGTGACAAAAATAAAACCAGAAGTGTCCATATCAGATATTAAAGCTAAATTTCATGGTCTAAGAACTAATTTCTTAAATGAACATAGAAAATATAAGGAGTCTCAAAAAACTGGTGCAGGAGAAGATGATTATAAAGGTTAACTCTGTATCCTAATGAATCCAAGAATTTAAAACTAATTTCTCGAAGAGCAACCAACCTTTCAATTACGATAACACTAAAATTACGTCACTACAAGCCGGTATTTCAGTTCAGGTTTAAACTCAAGATTAACTAAACTGGTTTTAATTTTAAACGAAAAATTAAACCCGAGCGCGTATTTCAGTTCCGTGAATTGGATTATTGAGAATTGGTTTAACTAACTGTGATTTCAACGTACGTTGGCAGCTCTGATCGGTCGCGCAAGCGTTGTTTCTGATTAGAACGTTGACATTTGCCGCACATTTGCCGGTTAACCTAAAAGAGGAAAATAAGAAAAACGTATAAATAGTGTGAAAAATAATTATTGTTAGTGTTCAACACAATGGAAAACATCCGTGCTTTATCTTCTTCGTCTTCGTCATCATCGGATGATGAAAATGTTATAAATTTTGTTGCTCGGTTGGGCCATCCAAGAAGAATTCCCAGGCATCAGTTAAGAAGAGATCATTTTGAGTATTGGGACGACGATGAATTTTATAAACGGTTTCGGATTTCGAAAGAAACGACAGTTGAGCTATTACAACTGATAGTCGATAATATCCAGCACTCAACAAATTGGTTCGATAAGTCTAATAATAAATATAACATAATTTTTAACAGGTATAAACTTTACAGGAACCGTGCCTTAACACCTATGGAGATGCTGTTATTAACATTAAGATTTTTTGCAAGTGGTTGCTTTTTAATAGTCGCAGGGGATTTTCTGGGTATCCACAAATCAACTGCAGGAAGAATAATATTTAGAGTAAGCTCATATATTACATCAACAAAGAAGCAAAAAGTTTTTATCTTAAATATGATTTATTTCTAGGTGACACAAGCAATTGCAAATTTAAGAAATAGATTTATAAAATTTCCACACACTGAAGAACAAATTACAAACATGCAAGAATCTTTTTATGGTATTGCTCGCTTTCCTCGAGTGATTGGGGCACTAGATTGTACACATATAAAAATAAGATCTCCTGGTAATTCACAAATAAGTGTAATTTTAACTTGCAGATTTTGTAAAATTCCATGTTTTAGGAGGTAGAAATGCAGAAATTTATAGGAATCGAAAACAGTTTTTTTCGTTCAATGTGCAAACCATATCTGATCCCAATTTAAAAATTCTTGATGTAGTGGCTAGATGGCCTGGTTCGGTTCATGACTCTACCATATTTAGAAACTCCCGGATCTGTACTAGATTTGAGAATGGGGAATTCCAAAATGCCATTTTATTAGGGGATAGTGGGTACCCAACAAAAAGTTACTTGATAACTCCACTGTTGGAAACGAATACAAGAGGAGAAAATTTATTTAATGAAGCCCAGATACGAACAAGAAATCCTGTGGAACGTTCATATGGGGTATGGAAACGACGTTTCCCCATTTTAAGCAATGGAATTAACTTGTGTTTAGAAAAAGTGCAATGGATTATTGTAGCCACTGCAGTCCTTCATAATATTTGTGTAGAAAACAATGAAGATGAGCCTCCAGAATTGACTCCAGAAGAACAGAGAGCCTTTGATCTTGCAAACAATGTTAACATTCAGATTGCTGATCAAAATAATGGAAATTTTGTTGCAAGAAATGAATTTATTAATTATTTTAGTAACTTGTAAATAAAGATTTTTTTAAATATAGAAAGTTTTATTTAACTTAATATTATTTAAAAATTATTTCTTTACACTAATAATTTTTTAAGTTTTGCTTCGTGCTCCTCTTTTAAAAGTTTCAGTTTCAGTTGATGTTCCTCCTCCCTGTGCCTCATCTTTTGCTGATGTTCTTCAACAAGTTGTTTTTTAATAATGTCATCAATTTCTTTCTTTCTTTCATTTTCTTCCATTAAATTTTTTTCTTTTAATAAGGCTGTCACTTTCTTAGTGTCTGCCAAATCACACCATTTTGCATTTGTAATGCTGCCACCAATCCTTTGTTTTCCTGTAACTCAAACTATTAGTTTTGTTGCAAAAAATTATTTAAAAAAATACCTTTTTTATTCACTTGTAATAACCTGGAGGGAGGTTTTTTTAGCATTGCTGGTGTGTAGTCTGTCCAGTCTGTAATCAAATTTGTTAGAATTTTCATGTAACTGATGTAATAACATTTATAACCTGCATTTGATGTGGTAGATTCTGACACATTGTTGTCCGAATTTTTTAATACAGGTGAAGGAGTTACAGGAGTTGAAATCTCACTACTAACTAAATATGAGCCTTCCATTGGGGTTACTACAATAGAGCTCCCTAAAAAATAGATACATGTTAATACCAAAAACTATAATTGCTGACAGGTAGGTATACCTATAATACCAATATCGGCACCATTCCCAACATTCATCTCTTCTAGTACAAGTGACTCGTGCCATTCTTGTTGTTGGCTATTTACTTGAATAGCATCACTGTTGTCACAAATGTCTTGTTTATTACACAACCATGGTGGGTTTTCAATCTCGATGGCTGATAAATAGGGAAAAAAATTATTTTAAATTGTGACGAATTGTTTTAAACATACCATCACTATCACATGTTGCTGCCATTCCCGTTAATCTTTCACCAAGAATATCATTTATGACAGCTTCAACGGGTGTTTCAGCAGGTGGTTTACGAGGCCCCCCTCCAGTGCCTCCCCTATATTTTTTATCGGCAGCAAAGTTTCGCACTGCTGTTTTCTTCAAATTCGCCCATTTTTCTTTTAAATTTTTCGAACTTCTAGGAAATGTGCCTGATTTCGCATTAAACTGCTTTGTTAATGACTCCCAGGCAGAGTCTTTTTGCTTGTTGCTAACAGCACCTGACTGTTTGCTTTCCAAAATTTTCCTGTTTTCTTGTACAAGTTCTACAAGTAAACTAATTTCTTTGGATTCAAAATTTTTCGCTCGAATACGCTCACTAGAGTTCGAACTCATTTTAATATAAACACTTGGATAAACACTAATAATACAATTTCCCACCAATTTCGTTGCAAAACCAACACGCAAAACACAGTTTGACAGTTGTCACCACCACTGAAGTGCGCACTGCGCATACGTCAACTCAAAAAATAGGTTTAAACCTAGTCGACGACCAAGATTAAACTAAATCATGAATTTAATCTCGATTGTTTGGTAACTGGCTACTGAAATACATGTTAACTAAAAAAATATAGTTAACTTAAATTTTTTAGTTTAAACCTGCACTGAAATACCGGCCCTACATCATATATTACTCATGTGCGTGTGCTAATAATTGAGAAATGCTATAATATCAAAATTGTATGCTAAATTAAAGCAGAAAATTTTCGTAATAATTTACGTGGAAATTTTTTGTAAAATTTAGCATCGTCTCATACAGGCCTAAAACAGCATCGAGTTGTAGCTACTAAATCTAAAATGAAATCCTATCCTAAACGGAAGAATTTACAATATTTTCTAGGGCTTTCTGACAGATATTTATTAGAAGAACTCGCTAACTTTTGTTAAATTTAATGCAGTTAATAAAAATAAGAATATTGAAATATTGTTTTTCAACTTTGAAGAGAATAAAAACATTTTCTAGAAATACCATGCAGGAAAGCAGACTATGTGCCTCAGCAATGTGTTCCATTGAAAAAAAATTACTGACATCAACACCAAACTTCAATGAATTAGTTATTAATCATTTTGCTATTCGTAAGGAACGGCGAATGGATTTTATTTTCAAACTAGTCAATTAAATGACATATTGAGTTTATTGTTTTGTCTGTAATTAATTTTTGATATTAAGCACTCAGACCCCCCCCTCCCCCGGTGCCCTCTCGTCCCAAAAAATCACGGGCCGTCACTGAATGCTATATTGTGTAAGTTCAACGAATATGTCAGTTTGTCTACGAATATATGATAATTATAAATTAACTTTTCACATGTTCGTAAGTTCCTATAATTGTACCAATACATGCCTTTATTCTGAGATAAAGAATCACGTGCTAAACTCAAGAACATGGTAGTAACTGAAGTAATTTCTAAAACAATAAACCACCATTTGAATAAATTTGAATGTTTAATCACATACTTATAGCTGTTTACTTTGGCTATTACAAAATTTATATAATGAGTGTGAATAAAAACAAGTGTAAAAAAATTAAAAATAATACGAATGACATGTACGCATGCTCCGGATTTATCAGAATTTCAAATACTATCCCACCATTCAGACTGTAAGAACTGTTCCGAACGGGTTCTTGAATTACGAGTTCTGAAGTACCGACCCTTGAACTAATAGTTCTCAGAATTTGTAGTTTCAGAACTGCATGGTCTGAACAGCCTTTTTTTCAAATGACATGCGCAGTAGTTCTAACTAACATAATATTGTTTTTCCAATACAAATTCATTGATATCTTATTCGAAAATGCACAATTTACCTGAGAATATGCGGTACTTCCTTGAGTAATACAATAGGTACTCACCTGAAAGAGAAAAAAAAGCAATTAGTGATTAAGTATATACATTTATCTTTTATAATTTAATAATAATACACCCACGTATGTGTGTTTATATTATTGTTTTGTATTTTTCACTTAAGTAACATAAGTTGTTGCCAGTGTTGCCAACTGTAGCGGAATTCCGCTACCGGTAGCGGAATTTGGTTGCTGTAGCGCCAAAGCGGCCCGGTAAGAAAAATACGTAATATGTAGCGGAATTGACGATTGATTTTTCCGTGGCACTTTTTCTTATTATTAATTAGTGTTTCTTTTGGTCAATAGTAGTTTATAAACTCTGATAAATTTTATACAAATATTAAGTTATTATAGAGCCATCTGTCGACCACTAGGTGTAACATTTCACAGAGTGATATTAATATTATAGGTTTCTATCAATTAATACGCTCAATATAAGTATTTTAAATTGGGGATTTACCCATTTCCGTATCATACAGAAACTTTATAAACCTTATTAAGCATATATAGCGATATCGCTGTGTGTGCAGAAGAGAATAAGGCCAGCTTACCATAAAATTCTTGAGTTAGTGCAATTGTGTACGACGCGTCGTAATAATTAAAAGAAAAAGTGCAAATATACGGCAAACAGTAAGTCCTTAATAATGTGCATGTTCTGTACATTTACTTTAGTATAGGAATATAAAGCAATCATTGCATTCTAAAGGTAATATGCAAATATCCAAAAAAAAAATCACGAAAGCAACTATTTTCGGACAATTGGTTGAATGATCAACGATTTTCTGGATGGTTGGAGCAATTAGAAGATAAGTCGAAAGCTAAGTGTAGGATATGCGACGTAATTCTTGGAAGCAAAAAGAGTGATCTTGTGAGACATTCCTTATGCCAAAGACATACAAAAAATATTCAAACCAAAAAACAATTAAAAAGATTTCTGATGTATTCCCATTAGTTAAAACTGATAAAGATTCAGTTATAGCTGAAATAAGATTTAGTTTATTAGTAGCTCTACATAATTTAAGTTTTACTTCTATAAACCACATTGTTGAAATATCTAAATCTAGTTTTAAAGATTCAAATATTGCTAAAAATGTAAACTTAAAATGTACAAAATGCTGCAGTATAATAAAAAAATGTTTTATCAAGGACAATTAAAGAAGAATTGCTTGAAAAACTAAAAAATATGCATATCTACTCATAAAATTTTATTTCGTAGCGCCACGTAGCGGAATTTTGTACAAGTGGTAGCGCCCAAACAAGATATTTAGTTGGCAACACTGGTTGTTACAAAATGGTTTTCGTAGTTCTCTCAAATAAATGTATAAAGTTTTAAGACTGAATTTGGCAATTTTTGCTCATGCTCTCTCTTGATGATCAATCAAAAAATGAGGTGTGGCCACCACACGACTTTCTTATACGTATGAGCATTTCAAACTATACAATTTTTAGAATTTTTTTATACAAAAATTATTCAAAATCCTATTCTAAGTACTTTCATTCTCTTAATAAATCGCTATAGAATGCATCCTTTGCAAGATATTCGAAAAAAAGTGCTACTCGCTAAGAGTAAAAGTGCTACTTCCGGTCCGAATTTTGAAATTTCATTTATACAAAAAATATTGAAAATTCAACTCTAAATACTTTTGTACTCTTAATAAATATATGTAGAATGCATAATTTACGACATATTTGCAAAAAACCGCTATTCGGTAAGAGTAAAAGTGGTACTTCCGGTCCGAATTTTGAAATTTTTTTTATACAAAAGATATTTAAAATTTTCATGTAAATACTTTTATACTCGTAATGTGCCTGCCTAGAAAGCATGACTTGCGAGATATTCGCAAAAAACCGATTTTCGATAAGAGTAAAAGACCTACTTCCGGTAGGAATTTCGAAAAACTTTTTAAATAAAATTATTCTCAATTTTAATTTTAAGTACATATGAATTCTTTATAAATTTGTATAAACTTAGTATTTGACGAAATATTGGCAAAATTCGATTTTTATACTGAAGTAAACTGCTACTTCCGGTCTACCGATTTTACTGAAAAACTAATCAGATCTCAAGAGAGAGATTATACACGTAAATACAAAATTTGGAATTGATATCTCCAGCGGTTTGACCGCTATCGTGGTCACAGACAGACAGACAGACACACAGACAGACAGACAGACAGACAGACAGACAGACAGACACACAGACATTTTTTTAAAACCACTTTTTTGGTATCAGGGGACCTCAAAACGTGGACATCTGCAAAAATCTCGAGGTCGAAAATTTTCATCATCACAATACTTTCTTATACGTAGTATAAGGAAGTGTAAAAATATTGTAACATTCCTGTATGCAGATTTTACTAATATAATGACCACAGAGCGTCTAAGAATTCTACTAGCTAGTAATATTAATGGAGACTTTAAAAGATATCCACTGCTTGTTTATCATTCTAATACCCTTAGAGTAATAGGCGGAATCAAAACCACTGTTCCCAGTAAATTTCTGATAAAAAAAACTTGAATCACTGCTCGTCTGTTAAACACTTCTGCCAATTCAAAAAAATGAGGTGTGGCCACCACACGACTTTCTTATACGTATGAACGTTTCAAATTATAGAATTTTAAGAATTTTTTTACAAAAATATTCAAAATCCTATTCTAAGTACTTCTATTCTCTTAATAAATCTCTATAGAATGCATACTTTGCAAGATATTATCAAAAAAGTGCTCCTCGCTAAGAGTAAAAGTGCTACTTCCGGTCCGAATTTTGAAATTTCATATACACAAAAAATATTGCAAATTCAGTTTTAAATACTTTTGTACTCTTAATAAATATATATAGAATGCATAACTTACGACATATTTGCAAAAAATTGCTATTCGATAAGAGTAAAAGTGGTACTTCCGGTCTGAATTTTGAAATTTTTTTATACAAACGATATTGAAAATTATGTTTTAAATACTTTTATACCCGTAACGTACTTCTCTAAAAAGCATGACTTACGAAATATTCGCAAAAAACTGATTTTCGATAAGGGTAAAAGACCTACTTCCGGTAGGAATTTTGAAAAACTTTTTAAATAAAATTATTCTCAATTTTAATTTTAAGTATATATGGATTCTTTATAAATTTGTTTAAACTTAGTAGTTGACGAAATATTGGCAAAATTCGATTTTTTCGCTGAAGTAAACTGCTACTTCCGGTCTACCGATTTTACTGAAAAACTAATCAGATCTCAAGAGGGAAATTATACACGTAAATACAAAATTTGGAATTGATATCTACAGCGGTTTGACCGCTATCGTGGTCACACACACACACACAGACACACAGACACACACACACACACACACACACACACACAGACACACAGACATTTTTTAAAAACCACTTTTTCGGTATCAGGGGACTTCAAAACGTGGACATCTGCAAAAATCTCGAGGTCGAAAATTTTCATCATCACAATACTTCCTTATACTACGTATAAGAAAGTAAAAACTACAACCAAAGGCTTTACTTTTGAACGATAATTCTACATGTTATCCAACATATACGGGGGCTGTCTTACGAAAAACGTACCGCGCTATAACTTTGTTATAATAATCCGATTTTATAACATCAAAAACCACATAAGATAGGTGTATAAATACCACAAAAGAAAATAATCTTCGATTTTTTTGTAGTATGTAATTTTTGTTAACCGATGGTATTTTTGGGAAATAATTTATTTTTTAAACATGTTTAAGTGTGCCGCGGAATGCAAAACAATGGAAAATTCAAACAATTCAAACTTCAAAAATAAAACATCGAAACAAATCATAATTATTATAAATATTGCTCAAAATATCTCTCGCCTTACTGAATACAACGCTGACACCTTCTTGTTACCCCATATACTGCATTTAAGGGTCCTATATAGTGGATATGTAAATAGTTGAAAAATAGGAGATTTATGATGCAAGATATTTTTGTTGATTTTAAATTTGGAGAAAACCTTTCAACGTCAACTTATGAAGAATTTAGTAATCTACCCCGCTGAATAATCGAATTTAGAAAAAAATGATCTGATTAATGAAAATAAATTAATATGTCAAAATATTAAAATCAAATTTTCTCAAAAATCCTTTGTAGCAGATTCGTTTGCTTTAGTTCACGTTATAAACTGAATAACAAGCTACCCCGCTCTGCACTTATTTTTCGTTCAACTATCCTTTACTTTGTTTTAAATGAATATAAAATAAATTAAAATTAGGTGACCCACATTACAATGAATTGTTATTCTGGTAAAAATCTTTTCCGCGGTTACAAATGCGTAAATATTAGGTCATAAATGAATTTTTATTCGCTTAGATATTCAGTTAGTATTTCAAATATTTACTATATTATATTCCCTATGTGTAATAAGTACTCGGACATCCTTGGCTTATTAAATTATGTGCTATGCAACCAATATTACATTTCCGATCCACTATACAGGACCCTTAAGATTAAAAAAGCACGTATCTCTTGACAAGTATGAATATATTTCTGTCTTAAAACATGTTCATTCTCGGGAACGGGGTTAAATAGACACGGTCTTAAACATATGGGCCAGTTCGGTAATCTGCGCACTTGATTAGCCAAGAATCAAGCGGCGTCAGATCAGGTAAACGCGCAAGCCACAGGACTGACCCGTATGTCCCTGTCGATTTTTAACATAATGCGAAACGTAATTGATGATTTTAGGATTCGTTTAGAGAAATGTATTGAAGCGGATGGTGGTACATTCGAACATCTACTATGAAATTTTCATCTGATTTTTGTTTAAGTGTTCTCGTTTTTTGGTCGTTCTTTGTTATCAACTTTTGTTATTACATTGACTACTTTCAGTCCTGAAATTCAAAATTTTAACGCTCTTGTTGCCCCGGAAACCCTACTTAACCTTTATTGGTAGTTTAGTGGAGTATCTAAGGGTGTTCTGTGAGTTTAATTGTTTGCACACTGTAAAGACATTAACAATAAGATTCACTGAAAATTGGAAAGTCTGAAACCAGAATCTTGCATTTAATAAAGTATGCTGCCTTCAACTCGCCTGAATAACAGGAAAAGCTAATTCAATTCACGTTTTAAAGACTATGGTTGTTTCAGTATAGCGCAACGGTTCTTTACTTAATAAATTGTCTATATTTCAAATTTTATAAAATTCGTTCAATAATAAAGAAGATATATGACCCGAAAGTCTTAGCTGGGACACCCGGTATGTGAGTCTATTTTAAGAACATTCAGTAACATAAAATCCGATTTAGACGGGATCGTTTTAATATTCCTAAAATTTGCGACAAAAAAAGGATTTGCAACCGTCCACAGGAACATTAGCATCTTAAGTTACCGAAAAATTACGTAACGACAACTTTGAAGCGCCTTTTTTTCGCCACATTCACAACTCTTATATTACTCTTTAATTAGAACGATGATGCAAGCAAGAGTGTGTATCAGACGCGTTTTTGTTCCATCCTTTCACGTCCGTCGTACAGAGATGCCGCACAACTTTTCTTACGGCTTACGGCAGAGTGCGAGCGAAGCGACAAGAACAAATGGCAAATGAAGAAGGCCGCGATTGGCCACGAACGAGCCGCAAAACGACCGACGGGTGCAATGAAACCTGTGGCACTCGATCCTGATTTGAATAAAGCAGGAAACGATCTTACTTCAAGGTTGCGCCAATTCGAGGCCACCAATGCCAACAACAACGCTTTCGATGTTGTATGTATATATACACTACAGGTCATAAGTTTGGAGTCAATTGAAATACCTCATAAAAATTGAAAGTTACCCCAGTATATGTTGTATAATCATTATTTTCCATAAAGCAAATCAGAAGCAAATGTTGGACAATGGTAATGGTGCCGCCTGTATTAGAAATAGTAATAATAATAATAATAATAATTTATTTATTCCAACAGTATCAAACCAATTATAGGACAAAGAATTAACGTACATTAATAAAAAACAAATCAATCATATTCTTATTTGTAATATAAATAATTTATAACTATATACATATATTTATATATAAAGTTGAAGAATTATGCAATACTTGCTGAATTAGAAACAAAAAATATATATCTTCATAATATAAGCTTTAGGTCAACTATTCCTTTGGTTGATTTGCTGGTCTGCAGGATTTGTGTTGGGAGCTTTACATATTACATTGTCTTGCTTTATATTCCTCCTGACATGAGTTACATGGAGTATGAACTATTATTAGGTATGCTGGAACTGACCATCTCTGACTATCCTGTCCTTATTGTGGGTGATTTTAACCTGCCGCATTTTACTAATTCTAGTACTACTTCTGATTCAAAGGTTGATCTTCTTTTCTCCTTCATGGCATCATTAAATCTAAAACAATATAATACTGTCACTAATGCTGACAATAAATTGCTTGACTTAATCTTATCGAACATTGATTGCGACATTGAAGTGGCTCGCGATATTGATCCTTTGGTTCCTGAAGATAACTATCATCCTGCTTTGTATTTTGACTTGGAATTTACACAGAATCATCGCGTACCGGCTTTCCGTTCTAACAATGGTAACAAAAGAAGAGCTGATTTCAGTAAATTATATTCCGACTTACTCGAAATTGATTGGTCTTTTCTTGACCGATGTTCTGGGGTTAACGACTGTGTTGATCGGTTCTATTCTAGGATTTATGCCATCATGGACCTATCTGTTCCTACAATGACTACTGTATCTAAACTTACTTTTCCTCCTTGGTTTACCTCTAGTATTATAAGTCTCTTGAAATTGAAAAAATACTATCACAGGAAATGGAAATCTACAGGCTACTCTGCTCTAAAATCTGAATTTCAACGAATACGTAGACTTGCTAAAGCTGAGATTTCATCAGCATATACTTATTATATTGAATGTGTGCAGCACAGAATTACCTCCGACCCTCGTTCTTTCTGGAAGTTTGTCCGATCCAAATCTAATACCTCCAGGATTCCTGGCCAACTTCATAATAATAACTCCACTTTTTCTGAGCCTCAAGGTATTGTGGATGCTTTCGCTGACGGCTTTGCTGATGTTTACTTGCCTAGGCCAAATATTCTTACATTACCTGATTCTATTTCCGATGTTCCGCCCTTCCTGATGCCCGTTATAACTGCTCAGGATGTGCTGAAGGCTGTTTCACGAATGAGCTCTAAAGCTACATGTGGTAATGACAATATACCTTCGTATTTAATTAAAGACTGCGCTAATATTTTTGCGGTCCCTCTTACTAAAATATTTAATTTGTCCTTGCGTACTTCAACATTTCCTGACGTCTGGAAAATTGCTAGAATTTGTCCAGTTTTCAAGAAAGGTGATAAATCTGATACGAGCAACTATAGGCCTATTGCTATTATCTCTAACTTTGCTAAAATATTTGAATCAGTTATTTATTTTTTCATCTCTTATCACTGTAGGCCTTTTCTTTCACCGCATCAGCATGGATTCATCTCGAATCGATCAACTGTTTCTAATTTAAATACTATTACTCAGGATATAGCTGAGGCGTTGGACGAGGGATGTCAATTGGATGTCATTTATACAGATTTCAGTCGTGCCTTTGATTCCATAGACCACTCGATCTTGCTCAATAAACTTTCTTATTTTGGATTTGGACCTTCTGTAATTAAATTTTTTAATTCTTACCTGCTTAATAGGATTAATTTTGTCTTTTATAATGGCTACTCATCAAGAGTCTATATTTCTACTTCAGGTGTCCCACAAGGCTCGAATTTAGGTCCCCTTTTATTTGTCCTTTTTATTAATGACTTAATAACTTCCATTGGCTCCTCCGTCTTAGCCTATGCTGATGATTTAAAGATTTACCGTCGGATATGCACTTCTTATGACGTTGGTTGCCTACAGGCTGATCTCAACACTGTCTATAGTTGGTGCTTAAATAACAAGCTCGCTTTGAATATTAATAAATGTGTTCATGTATCATATACAAGAAGAATTAATAAGATACACTCGACTTACCAAATTGACAGTCACACACTTGAAAGTAAAAGCACTGTCACTGACCTTGGTGTCTTGTTTGATAGCAAGTTAAGTTTTAATGAACATATAACTCGTATTACCCATTCTGCGTCGAGATCTCTGGGATTCATTTTTAGATCTTGTAAAAGGTTTAGCAATATACCCGCTATTGATTCTTTGTTTTATGCATACGTGATTAGCAAGTTAGAGTATGCTTCGACTGTGTGGTACCCTATTTATGGAGCTCGGCGGAATGCAATTGAGCGTATTCAGTGTAGATACTTGAGATATCTGTCTTACAAGCTAGATGGCCACTACCCAGATTTAGGTACGGATTATGACACCTTACTTCGCAGGCATAACTTCGAAACTTTACACGAACGAAGAAACAGATGCAGTGCAAGGTTCCTGGTAAACATTTTAAGTAACAAAATTGACTCTCCATACTTACTGTCCAAAGTGAACTTCAGGGTTCCAAGGATTGAGGCGAGATCTTCCCGGACATTTACCGTACCAACTGCAAGGACTAATGTACTTGGTAGAGCACCGTTGATGCATGCATCTGTGAATGCTAACATTTTTTTTGTGGATGTTTTTAATTTGTAGTATTTATGTATATCTTTATATCTAGTTTAGTTTCATTTGTTATCTTTTTGTTGATTATATGTAGAGCGTGTATTACTCTTTAATTATTATTATTGTCCTGTCTTGGATTATATCTGTTGGGCAAATAAATCAATATTATTATTATTATTATTATTATTATTATTATTATTATTATTATAAGTTCGCAGCACGACACATGGTGACCAGTGGCGATCCCCGAAGAAGATTAGTCCTCGAAAAGGGTAACCAAAACGTGGAGGAGGAGCGAGAGGAAATCCTGGAAATGTAAAAGTTTAAGCATGATAGGAGATGTGGGCAATCAATTGTTCCATAACATAGCTTCCATATGAGGCGTGCACCATGAAACTCTCGACGATCCCGCAGTGACTGGAGTTCATGTGCTTGCAGTAAGAGATTACAATCGATGCCACGTTCCGGATAAATTCCCGTATCCTTGAAAGATAAGTATTTCAGGAATCGCCGCTGCACTCTCTCAATGGCTGTTGTAGAGATATGCACTGAGGTGACCATCTTGTGATGCATATTCCAGCTTACTGACGACAACACTGAAATACAAAGTTTCCAGAAGCAGTGGATTCTTAAACAGCTGACAACTGCGCAAAACAAAGCCCAAAGCCTTTAAAGCTGAATTGCAAATGAAATATATATGACTGGAGAAGCTCAAATATGCGTCAAAGAACATGCCAAGGTCCTTTATGCTGTCCACCCGCCTATGCTGGTTGTCCTCAATAGAATAGGTAGATGGTATATTATTATTTTTTGGCTAGAGTAAGACATATAACAACATTTACTTACATTTAGTTTCAAATTGAAGTTGGAACACCAAGTCGATATACGATTCAAGTTTTCTTGAAGACGAAGTACATCGTTCCAAGTTCGTATAGAGCAGTAGATCTTTATATCATCCGCATATGCGAGTACATTGCATGTTATTGATTTAAGCAAATCGTTGGTATATAGGAGTAAATAACAGAGCTCCTAAGTTAGAGCCCTGTGGCACTCCGGATGAGGGAGTAAACTCAAATGACCTGAATCCATTGTAAAAGACATAATTGCGCTTATTTGTCAAATATGAATGCTGAAGTTTGAGCAGGGACGGGCTGAATCCAATTGCTGCCAGCTTTTCCAGAAGGATATCATCATGATCTATCGTGTCAAACGCGCAACTAAAGTCAGTGTAGATCACGTCTAATTGGGGCACTGCTTAGTATCTGTGTTTAGCAAAGAGTTGTTATAAAGTTAACTTAAAACGTATTGTGTTGTAGATTGTTGTATTTGTGTTGTTGAATAGAAATAAAATGAGTTCAAGTAGAAGAAGTTGTGTAAATTATCATCTGATGTGTTTTGATAAATATGCCGAGAATACCTGCTAAAAGAAAACAAAAACTGTGGCTTTGTAACGAAAGCTATTTTGGATACTTTGGTGTTACGCTTGGTGCACTGGATAAAACCTAGACATCTCATCAGGTCTGTAAAATTTATGAAAGTCTGAAAGTGGACGTAGCGACGGTTTGAAGAGAATCCAAAAACCACTTCGATGCCTGTTAATCTGCGTAGTAAACATTACTGGAATCAATGGAAACCGTAGTAAGTGGACGTGTCCTGGTTTAGTCTTTGCACGACACCCACCCGGTCTCTCACACAGAGAAAGTGCCGTCCCAACGTATTACCAGCTACCGGAGCTTCGATTACCCTTCCGAGACTAATGAAGGTGAAAATGATTATGATAGGATATCATCAATTCAACGCTTCAGGGTGAGTTAAATGACCTTACCAGAAATCTTAATCTGTCGAAGGAAGCTTCTAAACGACAATTTACTGGAACAAGGCACCAAAATTACCTTTTACCATACTAAAGAAAAGGATTTGCTACATCTAAGAGAGAAAACAGATGAGGAAAGGAATTTCATTAACGACATATTAGTTGGAAAAGAGAAAATCTTCTTTCCTCAATTTCATATCAAGCTGGGCCTTATGAAGCATTTTGTAAAAGCTGCTAGTGGAGAAAGAGTAGAAGAAAATTTGTTCTTGTAAGGGGTAAAAGATGCGTCAGGTGACTAGTCTGCGAACAAGGAAGATTTAATCAGAATTGACAGCTGAATCACGTCTCTCTAACAGCGTAGCCCATGTTATTCACAGAATAAACTTAATCAATTTTAATGACACAAATTCCAAAAATCAGAATTGAACCCTCTCTCAAAAAAAATCGCAAGTAGTGATAGTGAGGAGACCACAGAATCGAATCATACCCCAGTTTACTTACCATAAATCTAAAGAAGAGGATTTCGAGAAATAATTGGAGATCGCATTAAAAACCCTAGCCTTTGACGCAACCTTACAAAGGTTTCTAATATCAGGAATAAAAGTCAAAAAAGAATCTAAGCCAAGATCTCTCTCTAACATGATTAACTTTGCATAATAGCCGAACGTTTATGAGAGACCATTTATTAACTTTAAGCCGCGGTTTATAATTTCAACACCAGTCTAGAGTCTAGACTATATATCAAAAGACTTACAGATTCATGTATTTTTAGATCGTAGATATATGTAATATTCGAACAATTCAAATACACTAACTAAAAAAATCGTGTTTCAATCAATAATTTAGAGGTGTTGTTTAGTTTAAATAAAGGTAAAAAAAATCTTCTACGAGGTTATTTTATCAAAGAAAGTTTACTTTTGTAGCCAGGAAATATTCTTAATGACCAAACAGACCTAACAAATTCATCGTTATTAAACCACAGCATTGTAAAATCGGTTTTTCCACAGAAGTCGTGACGGGTCATTTTTATTTTTATTTGTATTTTATTGTATTTATTTTGTATGGGGGTAGTTGCAGTATATTGATCTTTAGTTTAGTTTCTGTAAAACTACTGACGATGCCGCAAGGTGAAATGTATATTGAGTGTGTATTATACATTTTTTATGAAACAATACCAAGTGTTTTATTTGTCGTTTACTTCTTTATATACTATTAACTCATTAATAAATGCTTTCATTCAGCAGGCGGATCGGGAACTGATCCCGCTCCAACCGTTCACTTCACAACAGTTGAGTGTTCGCTGGATAGGACCGCTCACATTTATGTCATCGTCTGTCACCTAGTACTTTTCATTGCTGCCATATGTTAAAATTATAGAAATTAAACCGAATAAACAATAACAATAAATTGTGTTTCTGCATTAAGGTTTGACGTAGTTTTTAGTGGCAGGGCTGGTTTTTCCAACCCCGAATAAAATACTGAGTGAACTCCAATATTATAATACATTTATTACTGCACAATACCTTTAATTTGTTGTATCTTACTTTTCTAGTAACTTTCTTCAAAAGTATGTATTAGGTTGGTCTTGGAATGAATCAATGGCGCATGCGTACAGAATACGCTCACCAAGTGAGCATAGAATTTTTCCGCTCACAAAAATGGCGACCGCTCCTGAACATGTTCAGAGTGAGCGCTCGTCTACTGAACATGATCACTGAACAGTTGCGCAACTGTTGGGTCTGCTGAATGAAAGCAATGATACGAAAAGCAATGGACCCAGGCTTCATCCCTGAGGAAGCAGAAACAAATGCTGAATAGAATTCATATGAGTGAAGACCATTGTAGAACACATAATTACTCCTGTTTATAAAGATGGACTGAGGTTAAATGGTGAACAACTTCCATGATCTACTGAAATCTAGATATACAACATCAGTTTAACCATGCATGTTCCAGTTTCCCCTGGAATATAGAACTTGCGCTGTAATATCGGCAAGATTTAATAAAACAGATTTGAATCTGTAGTTACTAATATGCAATTTATTTTCGTACACGTTGCACAAGTCAGGAAGTACAGTTTCTAGTAGACAAGTTTATAATATACGTTAACGGACCAGTGTATCGCGCATCCTTAAAGTAAAATTAGGAATTTATGATTATGGGGCAATATAGCAATGATGAAGACTACTTCATCAGCAATAGCGACAACAATAGATTGAGGAGAATCAATACGAACCTAAGTAATATACAATACATATATATTCCTAATGGAATGAACATACCTAAAAACTTTTTAAGAATAGAAACAAAAGTTTATACATTTCTTGAATATATTCAGAATGAGCTTACTTTCTCTGAAATTTACAATGTTCGAAGTCGTCAAATATCACTAAAAAAATGTGAAATTGTGGCAAAATACCAAAACAAAAATATTTAAAAAAAAAATAATAGCAAAAATGTCTTTTGCGTTAATTCCAAAAAATAATTATGAGGTTGTTAAATTAAGTTAATTTTGACAAGGAAAATGAATTTAAAAATCGACAGACAAGAGTTTGAAAAAAAAGTTTAATGAATACGAACATCGTTTGGCTAAATTTTGGTTTCAAATTCAATACGAATATCTACCCCTAAATGTTGCATTAAATATAAAAGATTAAAAATAAACAACACGACCAGAAATTTCCGATTCAAATACGAATAAATATAATAAATCCCGGCGATTGGAAAGAAGTGCAAAACTGAAGACGAACGCGGAAGAAAGAGTCTTTTTGTGGTACGGAAAATAACAATAAACTCAAAACTTGCCGCAGTATAATGTATAACCCTTTGACAACAGATTCCACAAAGCTGTTACGTTTGAGCAGTTGGTGAAATTTTTAAACGCAAATGTAGAAGCTGAATTCGCTGTAAAAGATAAATAAATCAGGTAATTTAATATGTATTGTATGAAGTCTGCTGTAACTATTTGCACATTTAATTTAACTATAGTGATTTATTTTTCAATTGTGTGTATATATTTCATGCCACTGGCACATGAACATATCTATTATCACTATTATGATATTATTTTTAATATTTTATTAATATTATAATATTGTTGATATCTATTCCGATGTTGTATCTAGAGTAAAAGAAATTCCAAACTTATAGCTGCCATGTATAAATATATATTTCCTAATACGTGCGGCACAATAACAATAATAAAACGGCCGTGCAATTTTATAAGTTGAACTGGTTGAACTGAATGTATTACGTATGTAAAAAAAAAAGGATGTTATTAAACACAAACATAAATCTCCGCATCTTTTCTTGTTACTCCATTAACACCCACGTGGTTCTCGCGTTGTTCACTTGCAGTTATTGACTTTTTAATTAACCAATCGACACTAACTAATCTATTTGTACGTTGCGATACATGGCCTTTTTTCCTTGAACATATGGCATTACGATTTCCTCCTGTTGGTGTCATTGCTACAAAGTATTGCTGTCCTTGTAAATAATTTTTGGAGTCAGTACGTGTGTGAAAAAAGCATAATCAAATTTTATAATAAATATAATGTAAATATTTACATAGAAGCAAAAATAAATTTGTATTTTGAAAGTAATGCTCTTAAACAACAGACGTATACGTAATAAGAAATATACAGCAAATAAAGAATTTGGTGTAAAATTGGGACCAGTCAAGTAAAAGGATATAGAGCTGTTGTGTGCGTTTCAAAGTTATTCCTCTCGATTCTTTAGTGAAAAACAATAAAATCAAAAATAGGTGTGGGCACCACGCGACTTTCTTATACGTATTGCAGTAATCTTGAGTCTGGAATTGAATTGTAAACAAGTTTTCTCCAGATCACTTTTAGATTTAATTTGATTAAATTTAGTTTTATTTAATTTATAAAAGTCCTAAACAAAATTAAACTATCTGCTTTGTATATTATTTTTATTATTAAGTTAAGATTTCAGATAATCTCAATTAAATTAATTAAAATAGTGTAAGAATGTCATTATAGATTTTATCCAAGAAATTAATATAAGAATAAGACGTATATATCAAGTAAATATTCACAACAAAGAGTTTTCCGTAACATCAGCGGGAAAAAGATATGATGTCGGAGACCGTTCAAATGGATTGGTCCGAAGTGTATTCGATATATGCTATCAACAATTACGAACGTGTAACACATAAATGGCAATAAATACTTAGATTATATATGGTAAATAACGTAAAAACTATTTGTAACATTTACATATTGATGTCTTTAAAAATGTTTGTACATTATAATTGACGTAAACAAGTCGACATTGAAATAGATGTTTGTTTACATTATTAAGTAAGTAGTACATCACTTGACCGAACGGTGCAGCAGTGTAGCCATGCATTTTTGAAAGTGGAAAGATTGCCGGTACAGAGCATGTCTAAGTTTTTTTTATTAAGATAAATGTTAATACAAGGGTGAAACGCGAGAATTTGGCAGATTGATGCAGGTGCGAACCGCTCTTAAAAATAAATTTTGTGTCTATACTTATATATTATTAAGAATTAAATAAAAATCTGAACTCAGAATAATTTTCAATAAATTGGGAGTTGTAATATTTTTCTGAATTAATTTTATTTTGATAACTTAGAATAATTTCGCATAGATAAAACTTTTAAGAGGGACAAATGTTTTTGGGGAACTAGAATGTTTTACTTTGACACGCGATGGTATCACACTATGCGTTGCGGTGAAACATTTTAGTAATTGTAATAATTTTGTTTTATATTTAATGAGAGAATTTATTTTTAATTTTGGATATAAGTATAGACACTTTACGTTTGCAAATCTGTAGAAGGTCAAAAGTATTAAGTTTGTTGAAAGTTTTTTTTCTTTTGTAGGATATTTTATTGTATAAAAGTTTATTTATATAAATACTTAACATGGATGAGTTTAACCAATTGTATGAAGAATTAAGGTAGTTTAATTGTGTTTACTTTTGTTTGTTTTGTATATAGTGTTGAACAGAATTTTATGTGGTGCTTTATGCTGGAGTTTAAACGAGGTTGGTCAATTTTTTTCCATGAATATACTTTTACAATTGATGTTGTTCTATTGTGCTTGTGTACTAAGATTTGACGTGTTGGGTATTCGGTCAGGGATGTGTACAATGAATTAAGTAGGTGATTAATTAATAGTATGGAGCCTTGATTAATCCTAGAAACACGAATTGGTTTTGGTGGTACTGTCTGGGAGCGAGAAAAGGCGCTGGGCAGTACTAATCAGAACAAAGTCAATATCTTTAAACACAATATAAGCACGTAATAATAATTAAATAGATATATTGCATTAAGACTGGACACGTAGTTGTGTACGTTAGGGATGTGTGCAACGAATCGAAAGATGTACTCGTAGAACGGAGCCCTGGCTTACCAGTTTTGCGTGCGTTTGTTTTGGAGATACTGTTTGGGAGCGAGAAAAGGCGCTGGGGAGTATTAACGTCAAAACAGAGTCCATGTGTTAATGTGTATATTTTTGTTTTATTTTTGGACCGTGGGAATTCATTATATTTTATTTATTTATTATCCAGTATAAGTCACGACATTTAGCAAAACTTTGACTTGTTGATTGCTTTAGCTAAATATTCATGAATAAGTAGGTAATTAGTGTGTTTAGTAGAATATTTTCTGATTTAATTGTTATTATCGTTTTGATCATAATTACTGTATTATTTCTTTTTATATTATATTATCATAACATGCAAGAGTTTGATATTGTACATACATTTTCTTTTGTTTGTAAATATATCTGTTTTGTTTTAATTTAATATCTTAATAAATTATGTTATAAGATATTTCTGTATTTTTAATTATTTTATCTGACCTGGAGACAACTTAAGAACGTTCACTTTGGAGAAGGAACATTGTTATTTTTTTCTGACCCTGAGAAAAAGTATCATTAGTGTAACCTTAAAACTGAGCTAGTGAAGTGGGAAATTACTTAACCTACTTTTCTGCAGAAACTATGAAATCCTAGCCTAGCATAAGGCCTAGCACTAGGATATATGCTTGATTCTGCCCTAATTTAATGTTTAAATAATTTAAATAAATTTACATAACTGTTAATTTGCAAGAGTCACAGCAGTATGTGCGTTTGAAATTAAACGAAAGTTATAATTAAGTCAAGAATTTTGAAAATTTTTTCATACAAACGTTTTTCAAAATTCTATTCTAGGTACTAATAATCTCTTTATAAATCCCTATTATACAGAATGCATATTTTGCAAAATATGTGCAAAAAAGTGCTACTCGATAAGAGTAAAAGTGTTACTTCCGGTCCGAATATTGAAATTTCTTTTATACAAAAAATATTCCAAATATACCTCTAAATACTTTTCTACTCTTGATAAGTATATAAACTCCTGGACAAAATTACGCATCACTTGTTACTTTTACTATTACTTGTAATGTTCATAGTTTTAATTCGTGAAATATAGTATCTAGGTAGCTTAGGATGTCAACCCTTATTACTAAAAAAAATGCAGTGATTCGACGTTTTTATGGTTATAAGTTTGCATATAAGTGCATGTGGTGTGGATTTCCTAAAAAAAAACTGTTAAACAAAAATTGGTCATTTTAATATTATTGATCATTAGTTCCACTTTAATTTTTTAAAATACTAAAATACACTCTCTAGTATAGCTAGAGTCGAACATATGAATCGCCAACGCAGTTTAAGTAACATGAAGCAGCGCAAGCAATAGCTCTGGTTAATGTTTTAATGAACTTGGGAATTTTTCTAGAGCAAGAGGATAAGGTCGTAAAAGATCTTCAAATGAAGTAGATTTCTGGAAGAATAGTCAGGAAAAGGCTTAATGAAGCAGGATTAAAGAGTAGAAGACCAGAACTACAGCACTGCTTACCAGGCAATATAGAGTTACCTACTAGATTGCGTTTTGCTAAAGCTGATGCAAACTGGACAATTGATGACTGGAAACAACTTTTGTCTTCGGATGAAACATAAAGAATATCGAAAAAAAGCATGTTGTGCTATTTGCCACAACGGCGCCAACTTCCTATGTATGCAAGATAAAGCTCGACCACACGTTGCTGTAATGGACTACCTTCGAGAGGTGAATATTCAGGTTATGGAGCGGTCACCTAATAGCCCGGACATAAATCCCATAGAGCATTTGTGGTATACACTTAAACGGATAGTTAACTCCACATACCTGCTCCTACAACTCTTAGGCAACTTGAAGAAGCTGTGGATGTTAAATGGGAGAATATCCCCACCATCTGCAATTTAATTAATAGTATGCCTGGACGAATGGAAGCAGTTATAAGAGCAAGGCGAGGCAATACCCGATATTAAGTTTATAATTTTTAAGTTAAATTTAAATTTTAGAAATGCTTTTTATAATTTTTAAATGTTCACTGCGCCTTCAAGTTTAGATGTTACTGTAACATTTTTGTTAAATTAACATTGTATCACGTTGAAAATATTGTTAAAAGATAGTTGCAATATTTTTTGTTACAATTCATATTTATAATTTCAATAATAAAGTTTTTTGGCGAATTTTGTCACTTACAATAAGCATGGGTTAATTTTGTCCAGTTTATACAGGTAGCATAATTTACGAGATATTTGCAAAAAATCGCTTTTTCATAAGAGTAAAAGTGTTACAAATCAAACTTTAAATGCTTTTATACTCATAATGTATTTGCCTAGAGGGCATAACTTGCGAGATATTTGCAAAAAACTGATTTTCGATAAGAGTAAAAGACTACATCCGGTAGGAATTTAGAAAAACTTTATTAATAAAATGTGGTGGCCACACCTGATTATTTATTTTTGTAATAATTAACCTGTAAATGGAGTAGTATCTGTTGGATAAAAAAGACATTATTATCATTATTATTATTGCGTGAGCATAAGGAGTATACCATTTAAAAATTTACGCGTTTTTGAGTAACGTGTCAGATATATTAACGAAACCTCTGCGTGAGTTGAATACTAGATTTAGTAAAAATTTCTAGCCCTAATCGAAATATCACAGAGCTTGTCTATAAGAAAGAAAAAGCAGTTTTTTTAGCAAACATTTCCCAAAAACAACGAATAAATAAATGCATATGTCAATTTCCACACCGACTTCACACATGATAAACACAAAGAAAACAAACCGCCCTGAAGAGCTTTGCTTTGTTCACTTTATTATAGCAGCGTTGTTGCGTCGTCTATGCTCTACGTACACAATGTCTACCTAAATATTCATTTATTTTCATCGTTTTACTCATCGGTTTAACTTTATGCTGCATATAATGCAGGAGAGAATGAACTCAATGGGGTGGAAAACCAAAGGACAAAACTAACCTTTATCTACGATAAAAAAAAATAAAAATAATGCCTGTAGAACTGTACTTCAGCTAGGCGAGTATACTGTTAATCAGTGGAAAACACAAAATATTACTGCAATTGCTCAGTCATTGTGGGAGCTAAGCAAAAGGTCTAATTCATGCTATTATCATGTAATAGGTTTATGAAGACAAATATTCTGAAAAATTAGTACTAAAAATCTAACTATATATGTAGACCAACGGTTCTTAACTTGTGGTCTGCGGACCTCCAACTTTATATTTTGCCTACTAATCGTCGTCGTCGTCATTTACCGCTGCATGTCTTGACAAGTTGCCATCCGTACTTTCTTCAGTTCAGTTTTATATCTCACATATAATAGTTCGTTGGCTTAATATCAGACGCAAAAATAGTGATAGTGAGGGAGTTCCTTCTTGTTTAAAACTAATAATAAATAATAAACGTAAAGATAGTTTTAAATAATTTTTATTGTTTCACTCACAACAATATTGTTTCGCTAAACTTTGGCTTCATCAGGTGACGACGGAATAATGTTTACAAAATCATTACAGCGTTATATATACTTATTTTACATAAATGTCGGGGTTCAAAGAGGGGGTGTTTTAACAAATTTAGAAAGACAGTAGAGGAAAGTGATTTAAATCTGTTTGTTCGTTTAGTGCCTGACCTATTTTCTTATGTCTATTAATTTCTAAAGCTTCAAATAAATTAAGTTTTTTCCTTTATCTTGTACATGTAAAATTTGAAATTCTTTATTAAATTTATGGTTTAGTTCTATGCAATGGTTGGAAAATGTTGAATCCGCCTTTCTTTCCTTGTAGCTTTTTTCGTGATCCTTAATTCTTTCAAAGGTACGTCCTGTTTGACCGATATACACTTTGTTACATTCACATGCTAACATATAGACTCATGAGTTCGACTTTCTTTCTATTTTATCTTTGTCATTCCTAATGTATTTTTGTAGCGAGTTATTTGTTTTAAATGATATTAATTCATTGTTGGATTTTTTAATTAGATTTCCGATCTTGACTGAAATCGGACCTAAATATGTGATTGAGTTATATTAGTGTTTGTTATTGTTGGTAACTTTAGGATAAATTAGAGATAGAGTTTGCGATCTTTGTTTTTGTGTTAGAAGTTTGTCTATTAAATTTATTGTGTATCCATTATTGATTGCTATATTGTATATTCTATTTAGCTCTATGTTAAAGTTCTGGTTATTCAAAGAACTTTAACTTAGAATACTTTTTAGGAGATATACCAACCAACAAGATGTATGTGTGCCCTGTTGCAGAACACCTTTTTCTTGGTTTAGTGCCTTATTTTATTATGTTTGAATTATTCACTTCTGTAACGAGTCTATCACAAGCTTATTTGTTATGTTTATTTGTTTATAAGTTTATTCGTTTGTGAGAAATACAGGTTAATTTAATAATTTTTGCAGTCTTCACAATGTACCCGCTTCTATTTCTAAGTGTTCATTTATTTATAGATATAAAGAATAAGCAATTTTATTATTACATTCAGAAAACGGTTCCAAATTTTATTCCTTTTAATGAGACTGCATGCAGATGATTTATATATTTACGTTAACTCTTTTTCAACAGTTTTGTGGGAATCAATGTTTTTAAGTTTTCCCTTTTCTGTAGTGCTAAGATAACATTAACGACAACTCGAGGGAAGTAAATAAGTATAAACTAGGATTTATTTGAAAGTGTACAATTCATTTATATATCTCAAATGTTTTCTTGCAACTACTGAGGTAAACCGGTCACAAGGGTGACTGTAGTAACTATCGCCCAATATGTATTCTCCCAGCAATCTCCAAAATCTTTGAAAAAGCGATAGCATCGAGATTGGTAGGCTATTTGGAAGCAAAGGGATATTTATCTCACGAGCAACATGGATATAGATGGGGTCGTTCGACGACTACTGGAATAATGCAAATCACCGAATACATATATCAAGCATTTGACAATAACAACTACGCTGAAATCAACCTATTGGATCTAACCAAGGCGTTTGATACTGTGAGTCCTGATGTTCTATGCGAGAAGCTTATGTATTATGGAGTAATGGGGGTACCTCTGCACCTACTGAAATCCTATATGGCAAATAGAATGCAACTAACGGAATGGAACAACAAACAATCACAGCTCAAAAGAATACACTTTGGAGTACCCCAGGGTTCCATACTGGGCCCTCTACTATTTATTATATATATATCAATGATCTACCGACTAGAGTGGTTGGAGCAGAGCTGTGTCTTTACGCAGACGACACTTCTGTTGTGGTGCAGGGGAAAACCAATCAGGAAACTAAACTAAGATCGGAAAACGCAGTGCAAGCGGTGAGTGATTGGTTCACCGCCAACAAGTTAAAGATAAACATAAATAAAACTCAAAACGTTATCTTCAGTACCAGAAATACGAACCAAAATACTTCTGCAAGGTTTCTGGGTGACACTATTGATTCGCATTTGAGATGGCATCAGCACATAGATGGTTTGGCTCGCACTTTGTCCTCAGCACTGTATGCCATCAAAAGATTAAAATATATTGCAACTCATGTGGCAGCAAGGCTGGCTTACTTCGCGAACTTTCATTCGCATTTGTGCTACGGGAAACTATTCTGGGGAACATCTGCGGAGGCTCGGAGGATCTTTGTGATACAAAAAAAAAGCCATCAGAATGCTGTGTGGCTTGAAGGTGAATGAAACATGTAGAACACGATTTAGGGAGGAAGGAATATTGACATTAACATCTATCTACATACTTTCAGCAGTGGTGTATGAACACAACAATAAGGAGGCCTTTACCACGAATGGGTACAATCATGGGTATTCAACCCGTGAGAGGGACTGGCTGAGGATCCCACATCATAGGGTGTGTTCCGCGCAGCAATCCATCTTTTACTGGGGGTCGAAATTATACAATAACCTGCCGCCGAGCTTTAAGGGCCTCCCAATCAGCTTGTTTAAGAGAAAAGTGAAGAACCACTTGATTAATGGAGAATACTACACAATAGAAGAATTCCTTAGACACTAGTCATTCCTCTTCTATATACAAATGATCTTATTTGATTTATTATTTGATTTTATTATTTTGTGTTTTTTTTTCTGTCTTCTTTGTTATTTGTTAAGAGTGTTGTTAGTATTAGTATACACTACACTATTTATTTATACTTATCATGATCTGACAATTGCAATGCATTACAAGTTTGAGAATATTGACAATTGTATGTAACGGAGGTTTTACAAATATATAGTCTATTATTATTATTATTATTATTATTATAATGAAAATTTACAAACTTTCACACAACATATGGCGCAGCTTTCGTGATTATTTTGCTGTACCAGATGCACTCAAAACTTGGATAAGATATCCTTTTAACTGAATAAATAAAATACGTAAACTTAGTTTCAAAAATTATTTAACCCTTTCCAGCCCAGTGACTCCAATTGGAATATATTCATTTGGAGCTTAGTCATAAATCCGTAAAAGCGAATAAGTAACATTTGTTTACAAAAAGTTGTCGCTTCCAGTTCATAGATGGCTATACATATACGGGTTTAGAAATTTAGGTGTTGTTTGATTGAAGGTTATGTGTTAAAGTGTGCTGTTATTCAAGAATTTTTTTTTCAATTTTATCTGCAAACATCCAAGGTAAGTGTTAAACTTTTTCGCTACAGAAAAATATGTGTACAAGAAGAACACTAACAGATGATGTGCACTCTGTTATTTATGAAATTGTATGCATATTACTTAAATTATGAAGTTTGAAACCTATGACTCCAAATGGAGTCTACGGGCAATAAAGGTAAAAAGCAATGAACTTCATTTGGAATCAGTGGGCAGTTGTACACTATTTATTTAGGTATGTAGAATTCATAAAATACAAATTTATTAAAATAATTTCAGATGACACGGGTGGGCTTAACAGAAGAAGAAGAAAAGCATTTATTACTTTTAATGGAAGGTGATCAGTCTGACCTAGAGGGTTTCAGCGGCTTCGATGAAAAGGATTACTTTGACGAAGACCTGTTGAGTGGTTTACAAGAGCGCTATGATCCTGATCCAGCCGCAGAACCACTGAAGTTACCTATTCCCAACATAGAACTAAATGAAGATAGTTTACATGTGGAGCCCGACATAGGATTAGAAGAAGACAATTTTGATCCTGAAGATGATTTGCCGCTTAGCCGTTTTACAACTCAGCGGCCAACAGAAACAACACGAATTCCTCCAAGATGGCAGAAAACAGATATAAGCCCAGTCAACTGTGAATTCAATGGGAGATTTACAAATCAGAAAGAAAATAATTGGACACCCTTGTCGTACTTCAAGTTGTTCTTCGACGATAACTTGATCCAACAGATCACCGACCAAACAAATTTATATTCTTCGCAAAAGAGTGGACCTTGCATCAATACAACGTTTACAGAAATTTCTCAGTTTCTTGGGATAAATATTTTATCCGGAATAGTAAGGATGCCTAGTTATCGGATGTATTGGGCGCAAGAAACTCGCTATTCACCCATTGCTGATACTATGTCAAGAAATAGATTTGACAAACTAAGAAATTATATTCACATAAACGACAACACGAATATAGTAAATCGTGACCATGCAGATTATGACAAATTTTTTAAAATACAACCTCTCGTTGATATTCTAAAACGTAATTTTTCCAAAATCGAAAACGAAGAATCTCATTCGGTTGATGAAATCATGATACCTTTCAAGGGAAGAAGCTCCCTCAAGCAATATATGCAAAACAAACCACATAAATGGGGTATCAAAGTATTCGCAAGAGCCGGTGTGAGTGGTATTGTTTATGATTTTGAAATCTACAGAGGTAAGGGAACGGTAAAAGAAACTGGAAAACTGGGAATAAGTGGCGACATTGTGCTCAGGTTGACCGACTCACTTCCAAAAAATTTAAATTAGAAGGTTTTTACAGATAATTGGTTTACATCTTATGCCTTATTATGTGAACTCAAAAAAGTAGGTATATTAGCGACAGGAACTGTAAGAATCGCCAGGATGCCGAAATGTGAATTGAAAAGTGATGTGGAGTTGAAAAAGGAGGGCCGAGGTTCTTTTGATTATCTTACCGATGAGAATGAAAACATTTTAGTGGCAAAATGGTTTGATAATAAGTCGGTCCATGTTGTTTCATCGTGCACAGGTATTTACACCATAGAAGATGTGAAGAGGTCCTCTTCCGAAAAAAAATACATTTATGTACCCCAGCCGAAGCTGGTAAAGCAATATAATAAAAATATGCGTGGTGTAGGTTTGAATGATATGTTAGTGTCATTATACAGAATAAAACTGGGTGTGAAGCGTTTTTATTTGCGCATACTGTATCATCTCATAGACATTTGCATTGTGAACGCGTGGCTGTTGTATCGTCGGGACATTTCCCTAAGCGGTACAGTCAAGTTCCAACGGCTGGTTAATTTTAGAGCTGAAATTGCTCACGCTTTATTGCAGCAAAATGCAAAGTTACGTCAGAAAGGAAGACCTACTTTGGAAATAGTGGAACAGCCACCACGTAAGAGACCAGTGATCCCCAAGCCTATTGATGATATTAAATATGACGGATTTTGTCACTGGCCACATCACATAGAACCCAAACAAAGATGTAGAGAATGTGTGAAATCTTACACGAGAATTTCGTGTGTAAAATGTAAAATGCCTCTGTGCCTTTCAAAAGAAAAAAATTGTTTTACAAAATTTCATTCTCAGTAGTTTGTTTTACTAACCAATTATATGTATAATACTTACAAACCATATATACTGCATATGCGTAACTGTTCTACCATGTGTGCCCACTGATTCCAAATGGAGTCATTATTTTTCTTGTGTATCAAAATAAAATTTCTCTAGAAAAAACTTGTTTCTCTTATTTTTAGTAACTCAGATGCAGAAAAATTAAAAAAAAAAAATTTTATAAATTGAAAAAAAAGTTGGGCTGGAAAGGGTTAATAATATCATTCATCACCTGATGAAGCCAAAGTTTGGCGAAACGACATTGTAGTGATATTATTAAATAATTTTTGAAACCAAGTTTACGTATTTTATTTATTCAGTTAAATATGGAGTTCCAACATGTATCAGCCTCAACAATTAACTATAAGAAATCCTTTTACAATAAATATTTACGAACTTGAAGGACTAACTTCATTAGAAGAAAATAGTTTGATAGAAATATCGACAGATATGGCAATAAAACTGCAGTTCATACAAATGACCCAAATATCTGGTTAAGTATACGAAATGACCATCAAGAGTTATTTAAGAAAAGCCCTGCAAATTCTTATGTCGTTCGCCACTACATATCTTTGTGAAAAAGTGTTTTCATCTCTTATACCTATATATTAAAAATAAATATCGAAACCGCCTGAAGAATGTGGAGTCAGAACTGAGAATTCTATTGTCCTAATATTGCACCAAACATAAATAAGCGTGTCAGCAACATACAAAATCAGCCTTCTGATTAATAAGTGTTAAATGCTTTCTTTTTAACTAGTGGATGTAAAATTGCAATAAATATTTTATTTTAGTACAAATATTGTCAATTTTTTGTGTTCCTAGATACATCACGTAACTAATTTCTAAATTGTACATTATATTAAATTTCTTCATAATATAAGTTGTATGGGGGTCCGTGATTGGTAAATATTTAAAGAAAAGAGTCATTTATTCACAAAAGGTTAAGAACCGCTGATATAGACAAACGAGATTTTGAAAGAAAATCGATCTCATAATTATATTTCATATCTACCAACATGACCTCGTACTGTTCAAATTTAAGCAGTATTCAATTTTGCTCATTTACATCTGATCTTATGACGGCCCTGTAACTATACACCATATTACTCTAAATATCAAACGTAACAAAACTATTTGGCAACGGTTAACATACCAATGCACAAAAGAATAAAGATGACAATTAAGATGTTACTAGCGGTCACTGAAATGCCATTGCGTAAGGAGATGTGGGTTTGGTTGCCGAAACAATAAACAAAGATAAAGGCTATTGTAATAATAGAGATTGAAAGTAATATATGTGACGAAACATGGAATAAAAACATTCTTAAGACCGGATTGACAACGTTAATATAGTTGTCTATACGAGTATAATAAATTATAAATGTAATATGTGCAATACGAATGCATGAATGTACTGCTATACGTAGCATCCAGAAATTTTGAATTAAATTTTCATTCATGTACAACTATTTGAATATCTAGACAAACCGGAAAGAAAAAACATATATACAGGTTGGTGTACTGTATAAGCGATACATACTGTAACGTTTTCGGGTTCGCAATAAACAGCTCGTGCAATTTATTTATTTAAAACAGTCTGTATATTCACACACGTAAAACTAATTACAATATAAAAATATAAAACTAATGTATCGCACTTAAAATTACTACCATTTAAATTAACACAGGTATTTATTTCTATTACTAATATTTATGTAACACTACCGTATTTATATCACTTCTATTTATATAACACCGTACCACGCAAGGAACTATTTATTTATTTCTTATATTTATTTTTACTTTAGTCTGTTCCGCGCGACGAGTACTTAAGGACTTTCTTATTCCGGAATTCCCCATCCATCGGTTCAACTGCCTTTATATACACGTACGAAACATGTGGAACAGACCAGATAAACGCTAGTGTCTTCTCGATGTTTGTAGAACATTCAAGAGACATTTTGTCTCTTCGCAGTACATATATAAATGGATGATTTATTACTTTACGACTGTTTACCAGTCGCGCCGAATATTTGCCTTTCTTTTATCGTCTCCCGGATGTCTGCTTCTCTGTGGGCTTGTTTCATTACAATACGAATGCATGAAATTGCTAGTTATACCTAGGGAGCAATCTGAATCTGCTTGGTACCGGGGGGCCGAGGGATACATGTACGGACGTTTTTAAGGCAAATGGGATACTCACGTTTCCATGTATTTTTACTTACAACATACTTGTATCTATAAAAGAAAATTTTAATTAATATGTTCTATCTGATTCCTTCTAAAACAAAGAACAGCACTATCTGAAAAATCTCTGTATTATCTGATACTAAACTTTTTAATAAGTCGCCGTGGGAGGTTAGGAGCGTCGCGTCGGGTCTATCGCAACGTTTAAAAGAAAAGTGAATGCATTTTTAATTGAACATACGTTCTATATACGCAATTCAAGATTTAAATTTAAATTATTTTTTTATTTTCTGACAATATTGTATTGTAAAGCAATACAGCCTAGACCATTCGAAGTAAACTTTAGAGAAAGACTCAAATGGGAGACAATTTAGAACATTAGAACAACCCAAAATAACCGTCAAAATCTCGATTTTCGAAAAAAGACGACCGAATTTGATTTGATTTTCGAGATTCTCTGAAACAATGTTTAGAATAATTAGCATAACCTCAAACAAAAATCAAAATTTCTATTTTCGAAAAAAAAGGGGGCTGGCGAAAAGTCGTTTTTGTCATTTTTTTTCGGTCGATGATATTTGTTTCTCTGAAATACTTTCGAACAATTTAGAAGAAACTTAGAATAATCTGAAATAGCCGTCAGAATTTCGACTTCCGAAAAACGGAAAACTGACGAATTTTCGGATTTCGTTTTTCCTATTTTTGGGCCGATTTTGATTTGGAGAATTTATAACTAGAGTTGTTATAAATTGTTTCAAATCATTTCTACAACAACAACCTAAAACAACTGTCAGAATTTCGATTTTCAAAAAAAGGGGGTCTGGTAAAAATCATTTTGACCTATTATCGCGACGGATTTTGATTTGATTTTCAAGACTCTATGCAACAATCTAAGCATTGTTATATATAACTAGAATAACC
This sequence comes from Amphimallon solstitiale, assembly GCA_963170755.1. Lineage (NCBI taxonomy): Eukaryota > Metazoa > Arthropoda > Insecta > Coleoptera > Scarabaeidae > Amphimallon > Amphimallon solstitiale. The sequence continues at coordinate 125,882,121 of OY720679.1, read as the reverse complement.
GTTAGAATTTTAATTTTCGAAAGTTGGGGAATGGTGAAAAGTGATTTTTCGTCATTTCTTAGACCGACTATGATATTTTCTTTGAAATACGTCAGACCTTTCAATTTTCAAGAAAAGGATAGCTGGGAAAATCTTTGTTTTTCCGATTGTCTCGGCTTATTTTGAATTTGTTTTCGAGTTTTGTTGGAACAATTTACAGATTTTAATTTTATAAAAAAAAGGGGCTACCTTCAAATATGGTCTCCACTCTCAATTTTTCACTTCCGCAAATGTGAATTGAGCATATTTTTCCGCTCCTGAATAGTTTTCCCATTCGTCTTATTGTTTCGCTATTGTTTGGTATCATAACGATAATGATATATACAATATGTCTCACTAAGTTGGAACCAAATGGAAAAATTTTTTATTATTAATTTTTGAAAAAAAAGTTATTCTTCATAAAAAATTCTGCATGTTCTAAAATCTAAAATACAATCATCAGATATTATTTTTTTTCAGTTATATACGAGGTATGTCAAAAAGTAGATTAGAACTAAAAATTACGTTCATGTAAGCATGTAACTACAGTTAAATTTACATTATTATTGTAGTCAAAAATAGAACAAATGAATTTTTCAATAACATTATTCGATATTGTCAAATATTAATATTTTTTGACATACCTCGTATACAACTGGAAAAATTTAAGATCTGATGATTGTATTTTAGATTTTAGAACAAGCAGATTTTTTTATGAATAATAACTTTTTTTCCTAAAATTAATAATAAAAAAAAATTCCATATGGTTCCAACTTAGTGAGACATATTGTATATTTAATTTGTTTGTTTTCAAACATTTGCCGTATTTCAGAATTTGCAGTCCGTAATAATTTGCCACTTTGGCCCCTGATGTAAGTCCACGCCCTGGTTAGCAGTGGAATTTATATTTAGCAATAAATGTCTGTTAGTTAGTGCACACTAAATTTGTCTTTCGCAAATACTTTCAGTAAGCCCTATTTGCTGAATATGCAATGCATTCACGATAATAGTAGCAGCAAGTAATATTAGTATAATAAATATCTAATCGTAAGTAATTATTTATAAACACATGCATGTGGATATCTTTAAGACAAACAGACTAAATCCTTTTATGCGCTTGAAAAACAAGCTTAATTGGTGTTTTATATCGTGCTGTAATTTATAATTAAATGATGTTCGATAAAGAATTATTCTGTAAGTCGGTGTAGGTGTAAATAAATAAGGTTCCACTTATTACGTATAATTTTGATATGTATTTAGCTGTTATTTTATATTGATACTAAAAATAACTACATCCAGACAGACAGGATATTTTGTATCTTTTAATAATAATAATAATAATAATAATAATAGGCAAAAAGCCATTCGCCTACATTACGCTTACATTTCGCAATTATTGGAGAAAATGAACCAAAAAAACCGTCGTTTACATCGACCTACGGATTGAGAAAGAAGATATTAACAAAGGAAACAGGAACACAGACGATAATCTAGCGATATTTTATGTGAAATTCTTCAAATTTCACTTATTAGTCCCACCGATAATATATTATCGGACCAATCCTCTAACAGCTATATAATAATAATAATAACAGCGGACAATATGTGCTACAAATAGCTACAATATAAGTACATAAATATATAGTGTGGTGTTATTGTGGATAGGAAGATTCAAGCATTCTTATCTAAAATATTTATGTATACTCTATATAAAACAAACAGCAGAGAAACTAAATAAAGTAAGAGCTTAGGCAACTGTATAAATACGAAAATGGTGACACATATATTTGCAACAACTACAGAGCAATCACTGCTGTTCTTATCGAAGCTGTATGAACAGGTAATAGCTACTAGACTATCTCATTTCTTTCAGTCGTGGGCTCTATTTTATTCAAAGCAACATGGTTTGTAATATAATTACCATTATATTATTAACAACAGAAAGATAATTACAAAAAGATATAAAAAAACTAAGCATATAGAACTAAAGAAATTGGTGGGCTAAGCATGATCTTAGTACTGGGCGATGGATTGTAAAAAGTAAAATTTTGCCACGGGGAAATGTGTGAAACTAATAACAGCAACCGCAAAAATTTATTAGAACAGTCCATGTCATTATACAAAAAGTTATAAAATCGTTCCACACTAACCAACATACGTCTAGCTCCAATGAACAGTTCCAAATAACTGTCGGTAGCTTTAGTAGTTTAGGCGCAATAGACATACAATGTTATTTGGTGGAGGTGCCAGGAAATCTTGCTTGCTGACAAATTATCATTTTTTTATTAACTATCATTACATTGCCGCTACGATAACATAACTGATTATTATGAATTTTAATATATTTACGAATTGTCTGGCTTAATGTTTTAATTACACATATTATTTGAATTGACACACATCTTTTTAGTTGTGTCACACTGGAGAAACCAAATAAAGTAAAAACGTATATGGCTACTAACATATATTTAAGACTTTCATGTTTGATTTACACAATTCTATATTATATATCTTTGACACGTAGCCAGTATTATTTGTGTGATAACGCTAAGTCTTCGTCTTGTAAACCAAGACCTTCTAATTGACCCACGTAAATAGTATGCGGCAGCTCTTTCTTAATTTTTACATTACCCGTTTAATTGTACAATTTGTGTCGATATTACTTGTGTAGCATGTTCTGATAGATCAAGCCGTTCGAAAAAATTGCATAGATAGTACCGTTTGTTCTATCCTTAATAGTTCACATTTTCACTTTTACACTTTTCTTATTTGTATTATATTTTGCTAGTGAATGAAACCTTGCCGTCATCTAAAAAGCCGCGGCAAGATAAGTAATTACCTTTAATACATTTCTTGTATATATTGGCGAAGAATTTGAATATATATATAATGAAATAAATAAAATTACTCTCGTAATAAGTAATATTTATAATTTCTTTATTTTATACCATTTCTTAAAATATAATTTTCATTACGAACACGCTTAGATAATGAAACAATTTATGAAAGACGACTACCTGACTTATTCTTTGTCCACTGGGTCGGTAGAGCAGAGCGAAGTGTCGTCAACCTTCCAAAATACGGGGATTTCTTTACAACGACACCGATCTGAAATGTTCCACAGACCTAATGGACGGATTTTCTTATTTCAGCGCATAGTAGGATACTTTGGAGTCGTTTTCTGTCGCTTTATCTTGCCAACCTAGTGCAAGTTAAGTTATATAGCATTGTGTACTTCCTAAAAAGCATTATTAAAATATGTTTTGGTACAAAAATTTCTACTACTCATTTTGTGGTTAGTGATAATTACTTTTATTGCAATACGTATCTATTTACAGGATTAAATAAAAGACATGGGCATTTCAACAATACTGTTGTGGCTTAAAGTATGTCAATAATATGATGATAAATATTTTTTTTATTAAATGATAACAATAAATTTGTGTAGTGATGTGTTCTTGCATTGATAAAAACCATCATCTCTTAATGTCTTTAAATTAGTTAGTTTTTCCACTTTTTATAATGATTAACGGTAAATATTTCTTTATTTTCAGTTTATTTTGCTCTTTATTTTTCCTTCCTCTTTGTTCGTTTCTTTCCTCCTTTTACTTTCTTATACGTAGTATAAGGAAGTATTGTGATGATGAAAATTTTCGACCTCGAGATTTTTGCAGATGTCCACGTTTTGAAGTCCCCTGATACCAAAAAAGTTGTTTTTAAAAAGTGTCTCTCTCTCTCTCTCTCTCTCTCTCTCTCTCTCTCTCTCTCTCTCTCTCTCTCTCTCTCTGTGTGTGTGTGTGTGTGTGAGTGTGTGTGACCACGATAGCGGTCAAACCGCTGTAGATATCAATTCCAAATTTTATATTTGCGTGTATAACCTCCCTCTTGAGATCTGATTAGTTTTTCAGTAAAATCGGTTGACCGGAAGTAGTACTTTACTTCAGTGAAAAAATCGAATTTTGCAAATATTTCGTCAACTACTAAGTTTAAACAAATCTATAAAGAATTCATATGTACTTAAAATTAAAATTGAGAACCGTTTTATTTAAAAAGTTTTTCGTAATTACTACCGGAAGTAGGTCTTTTACTCTTATCAAAAATCAGTTTCTTGCCAATATTTTGCAAGTCATGCTTTTTAGACAGGTACGCTACGAATATAAAAGTATCTAGAACTTAATTTCCAATATCTTTTGTATAAAGAAAATTTCAAAATTCGGACCGGAAGTATCACTTTTACTCTTACCGAATAACGATTTTTTGCAAATATGTCGTAAATTATGCATTCTATATATATTTATCTGCAACCAGTTTCGGATCCGTGACAGTTTCTCCCCCGAGCCAGTATATGAGCCTATAATATTCCACGCAGCGCGAACCTTGTTTGACGACTGTGACATAATTCGGTTGTTATGCAATAGCTTAGCGCTTGCAATTACTTTTTTATATACAGTTTTATATTTTTTATAGTAATCTATATTTACAACATTTCCGGTAAATTCCGATAAAATTGGCAAGAGGGGCACATTTGATTTTCTGAAGAATAGCATTGATTGTCTTGAAAAATTGTCAATACTAGCCCTACTGCATAAGCAGGAGGCATTGCCAATAACTACCCGATATGTTCTTTTATTGTAGAAAAATAATGATAACAATATTCAAACACTGAATGATTTGCGTTTAAGAATGGCTACTAAAACAAATAGGCCATCGAGCTTCCTCCAACTGATGATGCTTTTTATTAACATTTCCTAAGCTTAATGATTTAAATTCTTTAGTGAAAGGCTTTAACAATGTTGTGTACTGACATTGCAGATGTATGCATCAATTAAGAATATGGTATTGCAGTAATGTTGCAGCAGTAAAGCTGCAACAGTAGAAAATATAACTGTGTGAAAGAAGTAATTATTGTGAGGAATTCTGGATGAATGTTTGTATGGCGAAGACATTTTTTAATTATCATTAACTAAAAAAATATACTCAAATGGCCTTTGATTTAAAAATAAACCTTCTCCTTTTACGCGTGCTAAGCAGCAGTCGCATCATGCTTTGGCGTTGGCAGCGCGGGTATCGAGGCTACAGGTCCTGATAGAGGCGCACCCCAATTTTGTGCGTTACAAAAATATTCATAATTGGAAAACTATAGGTCCTAGGTCGAATTTTTACCCCAAAAACTTCTCCTTTATTTTGTTTACAATTGTTTCGCAACATGTATATAGAAATTTCTATGAATAAAAAAAATGTCACTTAAAGCGAGGAAATAAAGTTTTTTTTGTTAAATTTGTTAGTTCAATTAATTAAAAAAAAAATTATTCTCGTTTAAATTTGAAAACCTCTCGTATGTCAATGATGCGACACTGTTAATGTTATTCGGTCGCATTATATATTTTTTCTACTCCCATACTTTAATTGTATTATTAGATATGCCAAACCTGTACTTTAATGATGTCCATTAAGATACAGCAAGTTTATGTCCAATAGGAATACAGATTTTTCATTAAGATACAAGTTTATATCCAATAGGAATGCGACATTCCAATATTCTATATGGCGACTGCATATCTGACACATATAAAAATTAATTAAATGTGACAGTTCTCTGCAATTTACTAGTGTAGTTAAAATTTGTGCTTTTTTGAAAATATAAACGTTAAAAATGAGGGATAATGACAGTGAAATGTAAAATTCCACCAGAAATTGTGGAACAAGCCTTAGTAGCCACGAACAATTTATTACCAGCTAAATTCGCAAAGATGTACGGAAAATTTTACGCTCAATTTATGAAATGAAATGTTCAAAAAATAATGTTTTATTTATGGGGTAGTAGAAAAAGTAGTGTATGTAACTCGCATTTAATGGCTATTAAGACACTCGTATTCATTACAATACTCGCCTTCGGCTCGTATTGTAATTTTCTTCCTCGTGTCTTAATAGCTATCATTAAATGCTCATTGCATAATATACTATAATTGCTGACTTTTATGTAGGTACTCGTATTTCTTCTACCATGTATTGTCTTGAGACGAAATTATCATTAAAAATTCAAAGTGGAAAGAAAAAGTGCCTCATCTACTACACGAGTTCCTTGGCATGTCATTCCATAACTTAAACATAGCTAATTATAATGGAAACATTTGAAAGACATTACTTAATAAAATATGTACATTAAATTACTCGATGTGAATTTTGTATTGCAGCGGCATACACCTACCAACACCAACTATGTCCTTGGCTCAAACTGTATTACGTAGTTCGCAAATGTAGCGAACTCAATAAATTCATGACTGAAAATAGCACAAGTTCAAAGACATCAGAGAGAAAATCACTGGTGCTTCAACAAATTCCGGCTACATAGAAACACAGCGCAGTGAGCGATTTTCTTTTTTCATAGAATTGCTGAAATAAAAATACTTGCAGGGCGGAGGGGTTACGACTGGAACCCGTGCCAAATAATAACAGACCGAGACAGTGAAAAAAACGCGCTTGCAAAAAGAGTCCGTGCAATTATTTATCGTTGGCGAAACTGCGCTTTAAAAAAAGAATTATGCGAAAGCATGAGACCGGTAGAGATATAGAAAGAGCACAACAAAGTACGGACGATAGCTACTTATTTTTTTCTTTTTCTATTTCAGACTGGTACATAGGAAGTAGGTAGTGATGTGTGTTTGAGTTTATAAATATGAGGCACGAGAAATCTCGTAGGAGGAATTATCACTGGCGGCACGGGCACGTTGCTGATATGTTTCTTATATAAAAAAAATTATAAATAGTTTCGCATGATAGGTGTTTACGTGTTCAGAAAAATAATATTTTGGAAATAAAAAGGAAGTGATTAAGATGTATACACATTACTATATTCACGCCGAATTTGAGTCTTTGAACTGTAATGTAAAGTAGCATCCATAAATAAGTTCTTTTTTATGCTGGGATAGCATTTGAAATCTAGATTAGCATAAATTGAAATTCTTCCATGTTTTATGTACCTAGTAGGTATGAACATTTGCAATAGCTGGCAGTGGTCCTTTTAGAGAATGTACAAGTATAGAGTAATAGAATAAATAGGTTATATTGATTTCCAGTAATTTGTGTTAACTCTAAAAACAATAAAATTGAAAGATAAATGTCGATGTTTTAAAATGCATGTTAACACTTGTTTATGTACGTATAGTTAAGGGTCGAAGATTTGACAGGTTCTTGCATACTGATTATACTATAATTCCCAAGTTCATAAGAAGAAGATTGAATCTAAAATCAATATTTTGGACGTCACCACCAGTTGTGGATAGTATTCAATAGTGATGGGCAAGATAGGGGAATACGAGCAGGATTTGTAGCTGGCAAATTCAGCGATGTGATCCATTATTAAAAACCGGACACGAGCGGCCGATGACTCACTACACCCACAGGCGCACTATTGAAATTTTGTATTTCTAAAGAGTTTTTAATTTTATTTATATAATTGGATAACAAGTGGGCGGTGATATATAAAATACAAAATACGTTATTATTTGTTTATTTTGTAGTTCAAATCGAGTAAATTCTCCGTACTTTATTTATCTTACGAAATATAAGGTAAATAGAATAAATTTTGAAAACTCCTCACGCATCTACCTACGGGAAAGGAATTTAACAGTAAAATCCACTTTTTTGCAGTGCGTTTTCTCGACGAAAGCAGATGTTGCAGTTCACCATATGAATGTGCTATTCAGTAACTGCGTAATGTTATACATTATTTCTTTTGTACGTCGTAATTTCGACCTCATACGTCCGGTCTATAATCATTATCAAACTCGTTCTCATTACAATAGAGCATTATGGATGTCATTCGGTAAATTAGTTTGGAACTATCACATTATATCAACGCCATCTATTGACATCTGCATCTGTAGAACCTGATGTCAATGTCGATGATATTCCCTCGATGAACGATGTGATTTCCGTGCCTGATTCATTTTATATTCGCAGTATCAGCCCGCGCGCCAGCAATTTACTTTTTAGCTCAGTAACCAGTATTACTTCTAAATACCTTGTACAAAGTCAAGCCAGTTTAAGAACGCATTACTTAAACATTTAAATTTAATTCAAAATTATTTTTTTTGTAAACTGTTTCAACTGGTTCATGTCATAAGTAAAAAAAGTTAAATTTGTGTAGTGTGTAGATCGTCTATTAACTTATCTCTATAATTCTTATTAAAGTCTTGTCTTCATAACAAAGTTTCATTCCGATTCGTTTCTTATGCGCAAATTGATAAAAATCCACAAATCAAGTTTTTCTTCCTTTTTGCAAAATACTTAGTTCCTATTTTCTCAATTGAACGTTCTACGTTGTAAGCATAGAAATGGCAATAAAGTGCTCCACTTTGAGAAATATTTCTTTGTGTTTTTACACGCCCAAGTAACAAAACTAAGGGTCACTCTGACCTTGTGCCCTTAAGTCAGAGTGAAAATAATAAACAGAGGCTGTATGTAACGAGGGGCGGTATATTCACCTTCGCAGCCGGGAATCTGGGCGGTTGGCAGCGGGCGTGAATACGAGTACTTTTTCAATGCGACTAGACGGATTCCTATTTTGTCGGTACTCGATCAACACTAGTGATGGGCAAGATAGGGGAATACGAGTTCCGGTAGGAACAAAACACGAGTCTGACTAGTCGCATTGAAAATGTACTCGCATTCCCCTATTATGCCCATCACTAATCAACACCGTGTTGCCTACCGGTTTCCTCCAGAGTTGACACACGCGAGTCTAATCCCATTGAAAAAGTAGGTACTCGTATTCCTCTATCTTACCCATCACTAGTATTCCAAGTCTCCACATGTAGTGAGAATCAAGAATCAATCCGTGAACCATGTAATAATAGTTCTAATAATACAAATAACAATATTACAAATACTGAAAATTGGATTTGTAATTTAACAGATACAGAAATTTTTGATAATGCAGTTAATGGGTTAAGCTTAGGTCCAAATTTTGCTATTAATTATCAACCAAACATCAAAATTCCTGTTGAAAATATTATTTCTAATATGGAAACAAAAATAGATATTTTGCCTGAATATAAAAAAAAAATCGAATTAGAAGTAAAATAAACATCTCATCGTCATTAAAGCAAATAAATGTAAAAAAAACGGTAACAATAAATAGAAATGAATACAATGCTTAACGACAAGGACATTTACACAACAAATAATCCAACAACAAAATTAGAGGAAGAAGATAATAATCTCATTAAATCTTGGGACCACCGAATATAGCAAAATCATTGAAAATTAATAATTCTTTACGGCCCAGAGTATACAGCATGTGTCAGTTTTCATTAGCCATAGACGATCAATTCATGCAATACGTGACAACGTGGCACCCCTACTTTCCTCTCCAATGCCAGCGCGACCGACATATGCTCGAAAATACAAGTTAGCTTAGCAGTAACTATTGGACCACTGACTCGGGTGTTTGTAATGCGTTCAGAAATAATATTTACAAGTTGGAAGGATTTGTTTTTCTTTTTCCTTTCAGTAAATGCAGAGAATTATTAACTGCGTTCACGCTGCATGACACAAACAAAAGCGTAATTCTAATAAAATTAAAAAATAACCCTAATAAGGGAAATAAAAAAGGATTCTGAAAATAATAATAAACTACTAGATCAGGAGATCGCCGCGGCCATTTGATGTTTCCCGTTCCAGTAATAAGACGGCTTTTCTTGCAGACTAGATAGCAACGTGTTCACAGCTAAACATTGAATGTAAAATCTGGTGGGGAGAAGTGTGAAGATCGGAGAAAATCGTTGTGATGTCGATTGTTGCCGCAATTGGTGACGGACAGTAGGTGTGCCACGTTGCCACGTGGTACTTGTATATGTATAAATCGCACGTAAACATTGAATCCCTATACCTACATAATGAAAATTGACACATGCGGTATGGATTACCTAAATTACATAAAGAAAATAATTCATTACGGCCTACTGTATCATATACTCAAAGCCCATTATATAATTTAGCCACATTTTTGTCAAGTTCAATTAAATATATGTAAAAACTAATATTACATATAAAATTATTTTGATTTCAAAAACTTTATAAATAGAATCAAAATTTGTAAAAATAACATATTAGTAGGCATCTCTCGATGTTGTATTACTCTATAGTAATATACCAATTGAACTTGCAATAAGTACTCTCAAAAAACATTGGAATGAACTTTCAAGAGTTCATTAGTTTGCCGCAAGAAGAATTTATTAAAGCATTAGAATTTACTTTAAATACCACTTATTTTCAATATAATAATGTATTTTGCAAACAAATTTTTAGTTGCTCTATGGGATCTTCAATTCCAAGGTCTATTGCACAATTAAAAGATTTAGAACAAAATATTTTTTCTAAACTTGATTTCATACCAACTTTTTATAAACGTATGACTGTATTTTTTTTATGTCTGCCAGCAAACAAAGTATTTTAAAATAATTTAATGATTATCATCATAAGCTTCTATTTACATTAGAAAAAGAAACAAACAATGAAATGCACTTTTTTGATTTAACATTAATTCCAAAAAATTTTAACAAAAGTATATCAAAAACCAACTTCTTCAGTTAGATATTTAAACTATAATTCTTGCCAATCCATATTAATTAAAAAGAGCGTTGTTATTTCGCAAATAGAGAGAACAATCAAACTAACAAGTTCTAAAGATATACTAAAAATCCTAAACCAAGTGACAGACATCAATAATTCTATAAATTCCTCTATTAAAAATAGAAAAAACAAATTTTATAATAATAATAACAGAAATAGTAATTATTGAAAATCAACAGATATACAAAAATTAGTATTACACCCATTTAATATAAAAGGTGCTTGTAAAATTCGGAATAATTTAAGATTTTTGTTCAATAATCTCAAAGATAAGGATCCTTTTCTTAAACAAACACATGTAGTATACAGAATTCCATGTAGTGATTGTAATGGCGTATATATGTATAGGTCAAACCATGCATTATTTATCAGATACACTAAATGGCCACAAATATGCAAAAAACATTAAAATTAGCAATACAAAACATAAGTTTAAATTTGATGAAAACAAAATTTTATGTAAAAAAATATAATAACAAAACTAGGAATTTTATTGAATTTATACAGATAAAGTAGCATGCTAATGCAGTAAATGACCGAACCGAAATTCAAAATTTGGCAATTAATAGCATATCATTCGATAATTTAATGATGTAAGAGTATTAAGATGTATTGAGCCTGCTGCATTTACGTAATTCTAGATTGTCTAATATACACCAATGTTATTTTCTCATATATTTGCCGCCAATATATTTGTCAAATATATGTTACAATTTTATTAATAGTTTTTAATGTTTTGATTAGTTAGTTCACGTTAATTAATTGAAGATAATATCTTTATTATCGAAAAGTTTTTATTTTCTAATAAAATATAAAATAGTTATTTTTGTTCATATAAAATATGCACAGTTTGTTATTTCACATAATTTATTTCATTGAAATACTTTAATATGAAGGTATTTATTGGCATTTGTTTAACAGTATACTAAAAAATACAATAAGAATTACAAATAATTTTTATTAAAAATGTATACGCATCGCATATGAAATATGTTCAACTTAGCATGAACAGGGCAAACTAGCTCGAATGTTTTCACCCTCTATTAATTAAAAATTATCTATCCTATGCTATATATATGATATAACTGATATAAGTAATGATCAAAATAAAGAGTTTCTGGCACAATTTACGATCAGCTAGGAATTTCATTTTTAAAATTAAAATTTCATTGTAAAATAATAGAGTAATTCCAAACTTTTGGCTATCATTGTATATATGCATATATATACGCAACAAACAAAGAACAGCCAAACTATATTCCGCGAATATTCTCTAGATAAATCGTTGGTTCGCCTGTTACACTGCTGTAACCATAGTGGTGGGGATTGCAAGGTCAGTTTTAGTTCACATGCAAGTACAATAAACTCCTGTTCTATGACTATGAATTTTTTATGCCGATTACGACACATCAGCAATCGGCAGGGCGTACGAAGTGGACACCCGAAAAGAAAAAGGAACATCATTTCGAAGCCGAAACTGTCAGTTCTTATTGGTTTATTTTCTCTCTCTTTCTCTCTCTCTCTCTCGCTCTCTCTCTCTCTCTCTCTCTCTGTGTGTAAGTGTACGTATGTATGTATGTGTATGTGTGTGTGTGTTATCTTAGTGCAAAAATAGCGATGTGCCAATGTTATTTAACGTTTGGGTTTGAAATGTTGCAGAGATCAACGAGCTCTTAATAATTTATACATACACATAAGTGACATAGCATGTTGTGTGTACATATATATATAAACACTACACAATATACAGGGTCTTTTATTGCCGGGTCCTGTTTGAAATAATTGTTAAAAATAACATGAAATTAATAAAATCTGTATCACTCGCTAAATAGATGTATTTAAGCAAGAATATGAATTCCTGTAAATAAAATTCCATTTCAACTGTTATGTGCTTCCGTTTTATTATTTAAAGCTTATGCATTAGACATGATTATCACCAAAGCCGAAAAACTACGAACATAATCATCTAAAATGTACTAACACAACTGTAAAACATTATACAATTCATTGAATAGTAAAACAAACTGGAAACACATCTCGTCAGTTAGTACTGACGGGTTTTACAGTGCAGAAAATAAACGGCATGTAAATAAACAAATAATAATAATAATAATCTTTATCGACGACTAAACAATAAAGTAAGTGTTATATTAATCTCTATTTACTAATAATAACACTCATAAATAGCCTAAACGGCTCGATGGTCTCGTGGTAAGATGACCGATACTATCTGTGGGAGAGATAGTAGCGAGGGTTCGAGTCCCGCCTGGAACAATAAAATTTTTCTGGCGGGTCCGGTACACCTCTCGAGTCACCATTCTCTGTTGGGATATAATTAACAGTGCTTCACCCTTTACGGCGAGGGGGTGTAAGTAACAAAGCCATGAAACACTTTACACACATAAAATATACACCAAAAAGGGTCCTGGGGTTATGACAAGCTTAAAGCTTATAACCCCGGGGTAAGCCGCCCACCACAAGTTCCAAAAAAAAAAAAAAAAAAACCCGGAGGGAATAATGAAATGCGACCACGGAATAATGGGCCATAACGTTACCATTATTTCCTGCATTCCGCCAATAAGAACATAACATTCCTAACGTTGTCGTAGTAACGATAGACAAGTCCGGCCATTTTACTAACTGTCTAACCGTCAAACGTCATATTGATATAGTAATCTGACATTTTCGTTTAATTATTTTGATTTCTTTTTAGTAATTTTCAGTTAGTCGTCGATAAAGTAGTGTATACTAACTCGCAATAGTGACTATTATTCCCTCGAGTCGAGTTACTCCCTCGCCGCTTACGCGGCTCGGTTCGTAAATTCAGCTCTCGTGATTATTGACTCGTTGTATAAACTACTATTATTTCACGCGACTCAAAAAGAGTATATATATATATATATATGTAAATATAAATATAACATAAAATATAAAGTACATTAATACATATACAAATAAAAGTCATATACACATAAAAATAAAACACATTATCCCTTACAAAAGTGTATCTCCTAAGTATTCATTTACTGAGTAGTAACCGTTTTTAATTAGTAATTCCCTAGTTGCCTTTTTAAATTGATCGTTAGACATTGATTTAAATTTTCTGCAGCATACAACAGCAGCCGTCAAATATAGACGCACGGCAGCGTCATAATCTTGTGCTCCTTGAACAAATCTCTACAACTAGTCCCTGCAGATACTCTCGACATAATTCTTAATGTTCTATTTTGCATTCCAAAAACGCGAATCATATCTGGTGATAATCCCCATGCTATTATGCCGTATACCATCACTGAGTGAAAACAAGCAAAATAGAACATCCTCAATATTGTATAATTAATTCACCACATCCCTCAGTCCACCCAGCGCAAAACATACCAGACCGATTTTACTGCACAAATTTTTTATATGCTCTCTCCAATAGCATGTAAAGTCAACAGTTAAGCCCAAAACCTTAGTGTTGTCGACCTGAGCTATAGTTGCAATAGCCCCCTAACGAGATGAGATTGATCTCGATCGCGCGACGCTGCCGTAAATTCAATAAATACAGTCTTATTATTATTTAGCACAAGCTTGTTGTTCAGGAAATAGTTATTTAAGACACCCAAACTATTAGACGCATGTCGTTCCAAGTCTTTAGTCTTCTGAGTGGGCACCAAAAGTTAAATATCATCCGCGTACATATGACGTTCTCAGATGGACGTGGTCACGTATATGATGTACAATAGGGGCCCTAGCATGCTCCCCTGTGGCACCCCACACCTGAGAGTGCACCACCCCGAAATATCGTTTCCAGTTTGAACGTATTGACTGCTGTCCTCTAAATAACTCTGAAACCATTTCAAAGGCGTACCCCTAATACCATACCTAAACAATTTCTGCAGCAACAGTCTGTAATCAACTAGATCGAATGCCTTACTACTTAAACCTACAAAAATTCCAGCACACGCCTTTCCCTCATCTATGTTCTTGTATAATGCACCTAAAAACTCTGTAATTGCTGAAGCTGTGCTGCGACCTTTTCTGAAGCCAAATTGGTGGTCATTAAACAGATTATACTTTGGCATAAATTGTATTAGTCTATTGGCCACCAGCCTTTCAAACATTTTAGCAAATACACTTAACAAAGATATCGGACGATAATTCTCAACAAGTTCCTTTGGTTCTTTTTTAAACAATGGCTTAATTTTTGCAATTTTCAACCGCGCCGGGAAAGAACCTTCCAAAAACGAATCATTGATTAATGACATTAAGGAAAATATAACCTCATCAATGCAGTGCATATGTAGCCACGCATTTATATTATTGCAACCAGTGGAAAATTTAGTTTTTAAACTTAGAATTACTTTACGCAGTTCGTGTTCATCAACTGGGTGTAAGAAAGATGTAAATAGATTGAATTTTATATTGCTTTCATGTGACACATCCTGTACTATACTATTCGTTACTTTACAAAAATACTTGTTAAAATGTTCCACCACATCATTTTGATTAGATATTATTTGGTCTTAAATTTTAAGCATTATATCGCCGTTGTTTTTAGTTTTCTGTTTTAACTTAATAATATTCCATGCTGATTTGGTTTTATTTCTTAAATGTATCATAATATTGTTGTTATACAATACCACTATCTTGTTAAAAATATGATACTGCTAAATGATACAAAATCTTCTTATACTAATAATAAAATCTTTTAATGTATTTTGATTGTTCTTCGAACTAGAGGAAATCCAAAACTTTAACGATGCTGCTAGGTCGATTAGATAATTCATAAGTAATACGAGGGCGTATTTCTATGTTATCTACCTAGCCATGAAACAAAAGAGTGACGATGTCAAACAAATTATTGAAAAATTGCTGTCACTGTTAGAAGTACATTTCTCATTAAAATGAGTGAAACTAAAGTTGAACATTGCAGCGTAATAAATTTTCTGACAAAGGAAGGCAATGGTCCAAAAGCAATTCATGAAAGAATGGTTGCTGTATATGGAGAAGATACACCATCTTATTTCCAAGTAAAATATTGGTCTAAACTCTTTCGATGGGGGCGAGAGACAATCAATGATGACCCAAAGTCTGGACGACCCGTTGAAGCTCGAACCGAAAACATTGTGCGAAAAGTCGAAAATTTGGTACTGAAAGATCGGCGTGTAAAGATCTCTGTCATTGCCAATGAAGTCTGTATATCCGAAACAAGTGTTCTCAAAATTTTGCATGACGATTTGGGTATGAAGAAGGTGTCTGCACGGTGGATACCCAGATTGCTTACACCTGAACAAAAACTGTGCAGAAAAGAAGTTTCTCAAGAAAATTTGGTCAAGTTGGAGAGGAACAAAACATTTTTATCTCGAATTATTATCGGGGATGAGACTTGGGTATATTACTGGGACCCTCCTACTAAACAAGAATCCATGCGGTGGGTTCATAAGGGCTCTCCATCACCAAAAAAGGCCAAGACACAATTTTCTGGAAAAAAACTGATGGCAACTGTTTTCTGGGATGCTGAAGGAGTTTTGCTTATGGAATATATGCCGAGAGGGTCTGCCATAAATGGAGAGGCCTACGGAAACATAATTAAAAATTTAAAAACTGCTCTGGAGGAAAAGCGCCCGCATTCTAATCCACAAAAAAACTTGTTGCTGCACGACAATTGTCGGGTTCATAAGGCAAACAAAGTTCAGCAGATAATCAATGACTGTGGGTTTATAGAGTTAAGGCATCCACCTTATAGCCCCGACCTAGCTCCGTCAGACTTCTTCTTATTCAAAAATTCAAAAAAGGCATCTCAGAGGAAAGCGTTTTGCTTCTGATGAAGAACTCAAGAAGCTGTTGAAGAATATTCTGCGGGGTTACCGAAGCAATTTTTTTTCTGAGGGTATGGGGCAACTGGAAAAAAGATGGAATAAGTGTATTAGTGTTGAAGGGAGTTATGTAGAAAAATATTTTTTTTGTTCTCTTATGTGCTTTTTTTCATGGCTAGGTAGATAACATAAAAATACGCCCTCGTACAATTTTTCTAATTCCGTAGTGCAGCCCATTATTTTAAACATAGTACTTTATCTATACTGAATATATTCTATGCGAAATTGCGAATATATGCACAAAAGAAAAATGAATAAATAATACACTTTCACAGCCGTTTTTAACACCATGCAAATTATAAATTTAAAACAAGACATGAGATCTTGCAATATTAAGTTAGGGCGTCGAAAGTATGGATGTGATGCAGTAGCTAGTCCAGAGCCTACAGGATCAAATCGAGATCGTAATCGATTATGTAACTTTATCCCGGAATATTATATTGTATAACCATGACAACATATTAATAATTGATAAATTTAATAAGTAATAATTTATAATTTTTCTGTGAAATTTTAAATTGACAAATTCGCTGCAGTTACAAACATTTATAAATATGGAAATAATTTGTCTTATTATCGCTTACAGTCTAAAAGGCTAATTCAACTCTGTTATGGTTCTGGATTCAAAATTGCGTTTATAATACAATAAATATTGACTAACTCTGAAGTAAATAAAAATCGCAAGAAATAATTGCATTCCTCGAGTAGCAATCGAAAACCATACAGATCGACACTAATAATAATTCTAATTGGAAGCAAAATATTTCGATCGCTTAAACTGAACAAAATTTTAGACGCAATTGAAATTTAAATCAAAATAAAATTGTCATTAATCGTATATTAATTAAACGAATCAAATACATATTTACCTTTTATCTTAATACATGTAAATCTGTACATCTTACGGAATATGTTATAAAGTTTAATAATTCAAAAATGGAAAGTTTTTCCCTAAATTTATAAAATATGTCTTAGACAGTATAGAACAACTCCTTCAATTACTATGATCAGCTTTGCGATAAAGGGAATGTTTCCAATATACAAGCTTAGTATACAGTGTGTCCAGATTTCGATGCTCACCACTGGTATATCGTTTATTAGAAAACATAGAGAAACATGGGGAATGTTTTGCAGAATTCAATGCTCGCAATAAATCTCATTTCAAATTCATTCGGACTTTTTACAATTTTTAGATATTTTGAAAAAACCAATATTTACCGATTTGACTTTTCCTCAATAACTCGATAACGCCTAACGTGATCGCTTTTAAACTCTTACATTGTTGAGACACTTTTTTAAGACAAATTTTTTGGTGCTAACAGTACCCCCCGATTTTCATTTGTTTCCAAGTTCTTAGTGCTATCTTTTGTTTTTCTTATGGCAGCCAAATTGGATTTTTAATTAGTTAGATAGTCCCTAAAAATTGCTTCTCAATAATGTACAACATGCATAATAAATCTTTATTTATACGAGAGATATGAACATTTGAAAGAAATTTCACTCTAATACGAAATTAGTTGGCTATGAAATTAAATGGTAGTGCAAAACAGACGATAAATAAGCTCTGTCATTATTGACATGTAAAAGTGTAGTGAAATTGGTGGGAGATTTAGAACATTGTGTAAGTAATCACCGTTAAGCATGGAGATTTATAAGAATTGATATTGGCACACACATTTTCAAATGAAGTAAATGTTGATATGTTGGAAGTTTATTTCAAAGTATATAGAATCTCTGAAAATGCGAAAATGCTTGCAGAAGTTACGCTCAGTGTTTTCCGGAAAGACCACAACCACACCGGACAATTTTTAGCAGAATAATCAGAAATTTAGTGCACTATGGAAGCTTCGAACAAAAATAATCTATCAAGTTAACAATGCTGATATACTTCAAAATAATATTTTACAATATGTTATGAACAATCCAAGTACATCAGCACGTCGAGTGGCTTCAGAAACTGGAATTCCGAAATCTAGTGTTTACAGAACGTTCAGAAAAACAAATAGCACCCATACAATTCCAATTTAGCAGGTGGTATCTATAAAAATGTGAAGATGATACTGATTTTCCTAGGAAAATACTTTGAACGGATGAAACACGGTTTACCAACTGCGGGGTATTCAATAGGCATAACTATCATCACTGGTCTACTGAAAATCCACATTTGGTAAACCAAAGAAGATTTCAAGTTCTATTTGGTTTTAATCTCTGGTGTGGTTTCATTGGTACGAACTTTTATTGACTCCTTTTTGGTTTTTTATTATATTATCAGTATCATTTTCACATTTTTGTAGATGCAACCTGCTAAATTATAATCCTCCCTGATAGTCATTATCCCTTAAACCCTGCACAATTGTTGGTTTGTATGGGTGGTATTTGTATTTTCTCAACGTTCTGTAAACACTAGATTTCGGAATTCCAGTTTCTCGAGCCACTCGACGTACTGATGTACTTGGATTGTTCATAACATATTGTAAAACATTATTTTGAAATATATCAGCATTGTTAACGTGATAGACTTTTTTGTTCGAAGCTTCCATAGTTCACTAAATTTCCTATTATTCTGCTAAAAATTGTCCGGTGTGGTTGTGGTCTTTCCGGAAAACGCTGAGCGTAACTTGTGCAAGCATTTTCAGAGATTCTATTTACTTTGATTTGAAATAAACTTCCTACATATCAATCTTTATTTCATTTGAAAATATGTGTGCCTGTTACTATACAGGATCAGTATTCAAGCACAGATCGAAATTTTTGAGAATAGTCCTACTTTCTAGACTAACCACATATATGGACAAAATATCCCCAAAAAAAAAATGTAATTTAATAAACTATTTAGCAACACACGTATGAACGAAGATTTAATGTCCCCATGCATTACCCTCAAGTCTTTTCAAAGTACAAAATTTCAAAATTGTGATGAACTGGAATAAAATTATAGGCTGCAAACCAGTTTCTTAAAAAAAAATAATAATAAGTAAGTACAGGTAAATCAATAAAAAAGCAGCGTTGAAAGCTAACTTCCCGTTAATATTGTATAATATGAACAATGTATAAATCGAATTATATAAAGGTATTACATAAATTATTTATATTTTACATTATGCACATTCCCTCCATTATCGTTACTAAAAAGCCTACTCAAATAAAAGAGTGTTTTGCAATCAGTACATTCTGTAAGATAAGATAACGTTGGCCAGTCGTTGGTGTCAAAAACCTCAAGAGTGCATACAATCAAAACAACAATATTTTTTCAATTTCTAATTAGACTTAATGCGCGGACTTAAGCAAATAAGCGAGCACCAGCAAAATAATAAACAAAAGTATCTGGTATATACATATTATTAAATGTGTTCACTTATGAATGTAAGAGCGTTGCTTCCTGGATTATGTCAATTACTTGTTTGCGGTTATGATACGATACGTGGTACGTGTTTTAGTACAAAACATTTCCAGTAGTAATTCATTGAGAAATATTATGCAATTTCCACTATTGAACCAAGTACAAAAAACGTACTTTTAAAATGCAAGTTATCTTTTAGTTGATGACGTGCAGTTTCTTAATTTACGTGTGAGATTAATTACAGAAATATTTTCAGAAGAGGTTTTAATGTAGAGGTGTTATACTGTCGTCATCGTCAAGTTATTATAAGTTTGCTGTAGGAAAAACAATAGAACGCATAGGTTAGCAAAATATACAGTGTGTCCCAGGATTAATGTTACAAGAGGTGTGCGAAACTAAAAATTTTGGAATCTCAATTTGATCTTTTGTAAGTAAGCCCTGCGTGGTTTGAAACTTATTTTTAGTATAGTTTCGAGTTTGTGAAATCACGTAGGCCTTGACAGTTGACCAAGATCTATTTCCGTTTCAGGTAAAGTACCTTCCTCGTTCACAGTACGATAAAATATTACTATGACAAACTATGGCTCTATACAAAATTTCAGGAAGATCTACCTACTTTGATTAAATCGTTATTTTTTAGATTCAGCAAAATAAATAGTAGATTGTTGTATTAGGATTAAAAATGTCTCGTACAATTTTACATTCGCTCGGCTACGCTACGCTCCGCCTCGCAAATGTAAAATTGTACTCGTCGAAAAGACATTTTTAATCCGGATGGAACATGCTATTTTTTCTCCAACCGAAATCATGCATTGCGATAATAAAACGAAGTCTATTTTTTATTCAACCGAAATCATGCACTGGGATAATAAAACGAAGTAGGTAAGTAAGTTATATCGACGTTGTCATGGATATGTTCGCAAACATTAGTCATACATTAGTTGTCATTGCGTTCATTTGTGATTATTAGTGGTCCAATTTGTTGAAAACTTTGTAAAAATGGATACTAATGAAGATTTGGGTGTTCCTGAAGGCATACTGGAGAGTGCGAAAGTAGTTTCTTTGAATCTTTGAAAATTGATTGGTGCAAAGGAAAAAATGTTCAGGTGTATTCAGAAGATGTAGTTATAGTGTATTTCTCAAACTTAGCAAATAAAATCAAGCCGTCTACGCTTTGGTCACAATATTCCATGTTGCGGTCAACGTTGGATATAAAGAAGGGTATCGATATAAGTAAATATTCAAAGTTGCGTGCTTTTCTCAAGAGACAGAGTGAGGGATATTTACCAAAAAAGTCGCGAGTATTTACAAAGGAGCAAGTGGATAACTTTTTGAACGATGCACTTGATAATTTATATTTGATGCAGAAGGTAGGTACTTTCAAAACAAAAGAATAACATTTCTGAAGAGTTTCTTTATAGGTTGTATTAGTATTGGGGGTTGCATGACCAATGAGGTGTGATGAAATTGTGAAATTAAGAATTGATAATGTTGAAGATGTGAAATCCGCCTTAATTATAAAAATTCCCGATACCAAATCGAAGAGGTCACGTTCCTTTATTGTGTTGGAAGAAAATTATTTAAGTGTTTATCGAAAATATATTGCTTTACGACCACCCAGATTGGTAGAACGTCGATTATTTCTCAGATACGTTAATGGAAAGTGTTATCGAATGGTGGTCATAAAATCAGTGCCGTCGCGCAAGAAATAGCAAAATTTTTGAAGCTGGACAATTGGTAAGAGTATACCGGACACGCATTACGACGAACGTCTGCTATTCTTTATTATTATTATTATTATTATTATTGCAGAAAACGTGTTGGACCGCTTAGATCGCTCTAAGAATGAGGCTACTGATGGCATTGGTTTATTTAATTTTAACAAGTGCTTAAATTGTACATTCAACATTAATGTGAATAAATAAAAATCGTTAAATAATAAATTAAAACTATGAATACTTTTTATCCTAGCATTAAAAATAACCACTTTTACTTACTAGGATTAAAAGTGAATATTTTTGTTGCTTAGATACCACTTTCTTGGATCAGTATGGAAAATGACAACCTAAGATACTCCTGACAGTCAAAATATGTCATACTTTTTTTACGGTTGGAGAAAAATTATATTTATTCACAAATTAAGTGTACAAAATGTAATAATAGTATTGCTCTACAATCAATCATTTATTCAACATAACTGCCACCTTTCTCTGCACACCGTTCTATACGATGTCTGAATTAGACGTGTTGTAAATACTTTTTCTGTCGTTCAATGTTCTACGAATAATAGTTTTTTTTATAAAAACACTTTTGTTGAATCTAAAAAATATCGATTTAATCAAAGTAGGTATATCTTCCTGAAATTTTGTATAGGGCTATAGTTTGTCATTCTGAACAACTTTTCTTAGTAATATTTTAGCATACTGTGAACGAGAAAGGTACTTTACCTGAAACGGAAATATATCTTGCTCAACTGTCAAGGCCTACCTGATTTCACAAACTCGAAACTATACTAAAAATAAGTTTCAAACCAAGCAGGGCTTACTTACAAAAGATCAAATTGAGATTCAAAGATTTTTAGTTCCGCACACCTCTTGTAACATCAATCCTGGGACACGCTGTATATATAGAATTTATGTAAAACCAAATACAATAAGTATTATAAAATACATTTTTAGTAAATGCTAGAAGGATTCACTAGGCTATTATTGCATTTTGGAAGGTGTTCCTAATCTCATAGAGAGCTAAATGTACTTCCTGCGTACGCGCTGCATTATTTTTTAAAATTTGGCCCACTATCCGATCGCCCACGAAGATTATCAATGCAATTAGACCACTTCAATTTATTTGTGGTCAGGAAAGAGCACACACCTGACGACGAGTTACCTTTGTCAATTGTCGATGAAACGTGTTAAATGATGCATCAATCTGCAGAAAATAATATAGATTTTGAGACATATATGTAACTGTAGATGAGGATTTAATGTATGAAGATGAAAGCCTATGAATTTTGAGACTTTCAAATCGGAAGAGGAATCCAACAGTTGTATGACTAATATCAAAAGACGATAATTCTGATAATTGTATGAAAACAAATAAAGAAGTCTTGTTATACATACAAAAAATAAAACCTTTTAATTAAAAAAAAATGGTGACATCGAAAGAATTGAATTATCGGCCAATTTAAAGGAACGAACAAGCTTATGAGCAATTTCTATCCAGCAACTTAGTTGAATTATTTTAAGATGTTCCGCCAAATTTACGAAGAGATGTGGATTCAACAAGACTTCACATAATATGCTACAGCCACGAAATATTTTAAATGAAGTGTTTCATGAGAAGTGGCTAGCCAGTGGATACGTTAATTTCTTTTATAGGAACACGTAAAAGAGCAAACATACATATAATTACAAAGGAAGCTATGCGGGAACATATTCGACAAATATTTCGAAATATATGGACCTATCATTTCGGAAGCGTGTTCAAAAATGTTTAAAAGTTAATGAATATTCATTTGAACACTTGTTGAAATAATTTTTACCTATTTTAACTCATTAGCACCGAATTAAGAATAACGAAAAACATAAAAAACTTGTAGTATCTTTTAATGGTACTGTTTTAAGACATAATTTTAATCCAACATACCTAGGAGTTACTTTGAATACATAATTAACATATTGATAAATTGCATATGAAGATTAAAACAAGAAATAATATCTTACAGAAGTTGGCTGGTTCAAATTGGGGAGCTCATCGGACATTTTACGTACATCCGCTCTTGCATTGGTGTATTCTGCTACTGAACATTGACTGTGCAGTTTGACTAGTGCAGTTTGAATAAATAGCGTACATGTTGGTAAAGTAGATATTCAGTTAAATTGTCCACTTCTAATTATTACGGGCACAGTAAAATTTACGCCACTTTCTTGGCTCAACGTACTGGCTAACATTTATCCTCATCAGTTAAGAAGAAAATTAGCTTTAAAACGTTGTTGGAATAAATATCAAAATTTTCCTAATTTATATATAATTACTCAACATCTTCAGAACTAACCACCTTATAGAGGGAAATCACGTAGTCCAATTTGGAAGGCAAATTTCCTAAATCATAAGCGGACACATAGCGGAGCCAATTCCTGAAAAGCTGACCAAAAATTAAAAAAAATCTCTAATTGAGAAAAACTCAGTTCACAAGCTTGGATATTTCCGAATGGCACACAGATTTCGATCCTGATGACGAGTTACCTTTGTCAATTGTTTATGAAAAGTGTTAAATGATGCATCAATCTGCAGAAAATAATATAAATTTTGAGACATATTATATGTAACTATATTGTGGTACGAACAATTTCAATGGTGCAAAAAATCAATTGAAAACACCCATGATGCGCAAATACTCGTCGAGTAAGAACCAATAAAAGCACCAAGAAAGTGGATGTTTTGGTTTTAGCAAATCGAAGAATAAGAGTTTGATTGATTGCTGATGAAGTAGGGTTATCGGAAGCCACAGTATTAAAAATTTGGGTATGACTAAGGATCGAACAGGATTTAATGTATGAAGGTATGAAGATGAAAGCCTATTTTTTTGAGACTTTCAAATCCGAAGAGGAATCCAACACTGATATGACGTAATAGCAGAACACGATAATTTTGAGAATTGAATGAAAACAAATAAAGAAGTATTGTTATATGTACAAAAATTAAAGCTTTTAAGAAAAGGTGACATTAGTGGAATTATTTAAAGACGTTCCGCTGAATTTACGAAGAGATATGGATTCAACAACACTTCACATTGTATGCTACAGCCACTAAATATTTTAAATGAAGTGTTTCCATGGAAGTGGGTAGCCTACTAGGTCTTCGGATAACACAAAATATTTTTTTTTATAGGGATACGTAAAGGAGCAAATATAAAGTATACCTGTAATCAAAAGGAAACTATGCGGGTACATATTCGACAAATATTTAGAAATACAACTACTCAACTCCTTGTTAATGTCGACTTATCATTTCGTGTTCAAAAATTTCCAAACGTGCGTGAATATTCATTTGAACACTTGAAATAATTTTTACCTATTTTAACCCATTAGCACTGAATCATATTTATTCTAATTTTATAATTTCTGGTCCATTAATTACTCATCAACTCACGTATAACAGTTCCTGTTTCCACACCTACTAAAATCAAATTATTAATTTGTTTGTTTTTAAAATGTGTTTATTGTGCCATATTTTATGATATATATTGGGGGTAACTAAGATATACCAAAATTTTTTCATTTCCCCAATACATTATAAAATCATGCTTGTCACCTGAGAAACAACTTATAAAAATGTCATCCATTCAATTATCAATTTCGCGGCAAATATCATGCCTCACTACACCGTATTCAAATAAAAAACATAATGTTAGTAAAATTATATACCAGTAGGTCGCTTTTAAAGTAATAACGTCTTACATGTTAAAAAATATACTTGTATTAAGACCTTTCATTATGAACAATACTATCAGAAATTGTGTCCATCTAATACGTCGCTTTCGAGAAATATAATTTTATTGAATTTTTCAGAAAAATGGTAATAAGTCAAAAACGTTAAGTTTTAGGCTTTATAACTTTTTGACTAAGAATTATACAAGCAATGTAAAAATGTAATAATATACAGGATGTTCCATTTAAAAAAACTGTAACTAAGGTCTGCAACCAAGTTATGAAACACTCTGTACAATACAAAATAATTTTAAAATGTAAATGAGTGGCTATAATAGGAAAAAAACCGCTACTAAATATCTTTTATTAGAGTCTGCCTTCCCCAAGGAGACAACTCATCCTGTATATAATATGAAGGCGTTATTGTTTGAAATCTGATACTCCAAGCAAAGAAAATTCAAAAATATCGAAGAGGAATCTTGAATTAAAATCGATGAAGTATGCAGGCAAATACACATCCGTGTAGGTCAATAAATTCTCGATTGTATAGGTATCTAAAATATTTGTAAAATAAATTCTGTATTATAAAAACTTAATTTGCATTCGATGTTTTCGTTTCTATTAGTTTAGGAAATTTAAATTTTTCCTTTGCTCATAAGAGTATTTTAACTGTGACATAGAGAAAACGTAAATTAATTTCAACCGGCATCTGTTGGATGTAATGCATACAACGAGAGAACAGTTTATTTGCATGTAAAAAATGAGGTGTGGCCACCACACGACTTTCTTATACGTACGAGCGTTTCAAATTATAGAGTTTTAAATTTTTTTATATAATAATTATTCAAAATCCTATATCCTATATATACTTCTATTCTCTTAATAAATCTCTACAGAATGCATACTTTGCGAAATATTCGAAAGAAAGTGCTACTCGCTAACACACTGACACACACACAGACATTTTTTAAAAACCACTTTTTCAGTATCAGGGGACCTCAAAACGTGGACAACTGCAAAAATCTGGAGGTCGAAAATTTTCATCATCACAATACTTCCTTATACTACGTATAAGAAAGTAAAATGCATTTATTTGAACTCAGTTTCTTTGTATTTAACATGAAAAACTACCTGCTAATGTATTTGTTGCACACGATATAATGATATTTCTTGGTTGGAAATATCTGGTTCTTGTGGATAATTTCTTCCATGTAAAGAAATATATTACTATGTAATTTGTCTTAAAATTACTTATTTCCCCCCAATAAAGGAATGTATTTTCGTTTATCATTCAATGTTTACATTTCACAATTAATTCGCACATGTTTTAGTATAGTATACTTATTTATAGTACACAAATATTTTTTGTGACGTCAAGAATGAAACAAAACCCTTATTTGGTGTGGGGAATAGTGGTAATGCGCATGACGTTTTCATTTCTCAGTTGTGATTCATTAACGCCTGTTAATTCATGTTCGCATGCGAGCAACTGAGTTTATCTAGAGTACCTACCATAGCAGAGTTGTTAAACCACTGGGGATTACCTGAACTAACTGAAAAGTTTGTAGGTATGTGTTTGCGCTATATTTTTATTTATACGTAGGAATAGACGTAAGTAATGGCTAATACCTTATATAGGTTACATTATAACCATATGAATTATAGGTATACATATATTCTTTATTTCCTGTATACGCTTAGATTCCCACAAAGGATTTTGATTTTGAATAGGGCGCAATTTTACTCGTTTGATTTGTATAATATTATTTTACAACACAGGGAATCTAATATGAGAAATAGTTTTCTTTGGTGATATTTTTTTCGAATTACCCATTTGTTTGACGAAAGAAAGTTTTCTTGCATCAATATAAATTTGATGGAACCAAAGACACATATATTTCAATATAGCAAATAATTTTCAGCCAAATAAATATTTCTTTACCACAACGTATTTAAAACAAATAGTCTTTAACTCAATGCCATATTTCTTTGATCCAGATAAATTCTTTTCTTACAATACCTATACATATTTATACTTTTGCATTTAGTCGGTGTACTTATAGTTATTTATTAGACTATGGTGGTGGTTAACAGATATCTTTCAATCAAAGAATTTTCTTACAACTAACGCTGGATGTAATAGTAGATGGTTTCTTGTTAAAAAGTTTGTTCATTGTAAACACTGTCACAATCAGACACATCAATAAAATTCAGGCTATCAACACATATGATTATTATTATTCCAGAAGAAGATATAACCCCAGAAATTTTAAACAGTATATTATAACCGAACATTTTGGCTTGTCACATACCACAAATTGGTAAAAGAGGAATATTAAAAAAGAAAATAGAGGAACATCTAGGAAACTTTACTTCAAAAGACTGTGGAAACTTTTTTTTAAGGTATGTATATATTTTGTCCTAGAATTAACTTAATACACACTCTAGCAATCCGATATCAACTAAAACTATGTTACAGATTTGCAACTTAACATTGGTTGATCTGACAGACATGAAAGGTGGTAAAACAATAGATGCGAATCCCGAAATTTCAGAAAAGTTTTCAGCATTTTTTTCCGAACATTAAACCCTTATTTGAGGTACAGATTGCAAATATAAAAGATATATATGTGATAAAAGGGAACGTAATCCGTTTAAATGAAAAGAATCAAAATTTTGATGAGCTTACATTTGGAATAATTCGATCAGTTTTACGTTTTGGTAAAAAAATATTATTAAAATGTAAGATCATTTCAGCTATATAGAATCTAGCTTTAATGCTGCCATACTGTACAATTCAGAATTAAGTAATTCTACTGCTTTTTATTTTGATACAAAACATTTTAAAATCTTGAAATTTTCAAATTTCATAAAATTGCCTTTATTTTATTTTAATATCTACTTTCTTTTATGAGATAATTAATTATGTTTTCCTTCTGCTTAATTATAAATGTAGTACATATATATTTTTGTTGAATTTTGATTAATTTTTAATTTTTATTAAATAAAAGTTTGTGTAATATATTGTAGTTTTTTTTTCTGGATATTTTAAAACCGGACATACCGGTTATTAGTAATAAATAAATTAGTGTATTACCAGTTAACATATATAGTAAAAAGTATTTTTGTAGCAAATTTAACTTGAATACCCCCAAGAATATTATTTGTTATTTTACAGGAACTTTATTTACACCACCTAATTCAGGTACTTGAGATTATAAAAATTCCTTGAAGTCCAAAATATAATTTCTTTAGGATAAAACTGTTAAGTTTGACACACATATATTTCTTAGATTAATAAAATATTTCCTTGGCTGGAAAAACATTAGTGGGTAAGAATAAAATGTTTCTTTGTTGTAAACAAATTTTTTGTTAGTGTATAAAAAAATATGTTCACGTTGTATAAAAGAGATGTTCCCTGCAACCCTGCAATAGTGTTCAAGAAAAGAAATAGTAAAGTATTGTAAAACATGGCTTCTTTCAAAAATTTGAATAAATGATTTAGTAATGTGAAATAATTATTTGTTTGGCCGTATCCAAATATACAGTGCGTTCATGATGAAAGGAACAAATTCGTTTAAAATTCAAGTAATTATTTTGCAGAAAAACGCTCGGACAGGTCGATTAGTATTTTTAGTTGTAAATTTTTTGACATAAGAAAATTATAGGCAGGCTGTCTAAAGAAGAACATATGCAGCAATCATTGTTTTTTTTTTAATGGAACATACTGTATATTATGCCATATTTGAATTGTATGGTAAATTCTCAACACTTTTTGTGTAACATACCATATCCCCAAAATCAGCGGTTTTCGGAATAATGACGTTTGAAATGTGATAAATTAAAAAAAATACATGAAAATCGATTAATTTGAAGTAGAGTTTTTTGTTGAAGATAAAATTTGCAATACCAGGTCGTTTTTGTTGGCTTTTAAAAAAATGTTCAAGGTGTCCTTGTTCAATTTAAACATTTTATTTCATTACCTATGTGTATTTTAATTTATCAGAAAACTCATTATTCCGAAAACCGCTGATTTTGGGGATATGGTATGTTACACAAAAATGTGTTTAATGTGTTTCGAATTTACCCTACAATTCAAAAATGGCATAATATACAGGCTGTTCCATTTAAAAAAACCAATTATTGCTGCATATGTTCTTCTTTAGACAGCCTGTATATAATTTTCTTATGTCAAAAAATTTAGAATATATTTCCCAATAAGTAGCCTACTTATTGACAAATAAATTGTTTTCTCGGTGTACACACAACTAAAGCCCATTTGATAGAAATGCATTTTTAAAATTTTTAATCATATTATATATTATATATTTTAAGAAAGTTAAAACTATTTGCATATATCTGTATCTATAATCTTAGGCAAAAGGAACAACACCAACCTTGAGAGTCTTCGCCCTATAAATCTGTTAATGTTAACGGCTGAAGTTATTGTTGTTAATTCGTTTTAATGGAACCGATCGGTGGCGGCATACCGCAACTGTGAGTGTAGTTTTAAATAATTTAATTGCATAATGAATCGTTTAACCTTCAAACGTGTTAATGACCATTGAGACGTATAAAATTCGTGTTCGTTCGTTTGTTAGTTATTGTTTTTTGCAACGAGTTTTTTTTTGCATCTATCGCGCTCGCATATTAATAGAATATTCATATTATTCTTACGTTGATTTTTTTTAAATGGCATTCGCATTATTAACACATTGTGTCGTAATATGGAATTGGAGGTGTATATAATATATCCTGTCATTGAAATTATGAAATATTGCATGGCACAAATGAACTTTTCGAGGCTACTGAGCGGGGGTTCTTTTATACAAAAATAAAGTTACAGCCTTCTGCCTTTTCTTAAATTTTGAAACCCACAATTTTTATATCTTGCTTTTGGTATGTAGTAACATTTATTTATGGTTCAGACAGTCAAATAAAAAAGGAAATATCTATTTTAAATAAACTATTATTATCTTTTTTATTTCTTAAAATTATTACTGGTGGTCCTGGTTACTTTTAGTATCTAGACAAGCGATACAAGTTCAAGACCATATCAAGGTGAATGGTTTGATAAATATGGTGCGATTGAAAAGAATAAAATGGTTATGTGCGTTATTTGTAATGAAAAAGTGCCACTTACACTAGAACCCCATCAAACCCCATCTTTGAGCTTGAATCGCCTGTTCGCATCCACTTACAAATTTTTTGACGTTCTCTACAAAGGAGCCTCTTTGACTACGCGATCACTGCCAGTCGCAAAGGAATGTCAACGATGGTATTTTTTTAATGGGCGTTAAATGTTACTAATCTTTGCGTTTGGATGGCTTTGCCTTATGAATTTCTATTTAATGATGACTGAGCAATGGAGAATCATTGCAGCTGTATTTCACTTTGTGTCTGTTTATGAATGAAAATGCAAATTAAGTAAAATATCTGTAAAAATTAATTATATATTGTTGTGACAGATGAATATCTTACTTATTGTACAAAAAATGTAAAATAAATATAGCAAACACACTTCACATTGTCTTTTGTTGAAACTCTTGGTTAATCTTCCAGAAATTTAACAAACCTTAAATTATTAAGTACATACATTCAAAGTTGTTGCACTATCACAAATATTTGAATTAATTAACAGAAACCTCTTCAAGAAATTGAACGTTTTATATAAACTGGTAACATTCTTTGATACAAATAATTCAATAATTCTTTTTCCAATCACTACGTAATCACATACGTAGTGTGTCTACTTATGTTGGCATAATACGAAAAACTACGTTATTCTTAGTTTTTAAAAAAAAGTTACTCTTTATAAAAAGTTCTGCTTTAATAAAACAAATTCTATAGCATATATATGACAAATAAAAAATAAAAAAAAAAGCATAAATTAATACTAGCAAAACTTCTGCCTTTGTTCTTTTCTTATTTAATTTTAAAGCGTTGAAATACCATTAATTTGTTCTACATAAAATATCCGGAAGTAGCAATAACTGCTAATAAAGTGGTGCAAATATTTATACCGATTTTCTTTGTATTAACTGAATATTATGAAGTATTCAATTAATACAAGGTATTACATGCAGATTTTTAATTTTGAAATTACACTTTGGATTTGCTCACCATTTTTTAATAATAACTAGTGTTTTATGGTATATGAAACATTATACAGTGATATCATAAAGTTTCTATGACGAAAATGAAACAGAAAACATATGTCTGAACTTGAGCCATATTATCACTTTTGAAAATTATTTTGACAGTGTCATCGTGCAATGCAGAACTACTCCACATCCGAGTCTTTTGAGAATTGATGTACCCCGAAAGATGAAATCACGTTTCATCAGAGAAAAATGTCAAACTTACCAGGTCATCAATGTCACTGTCAAGATAATATTTAAAACCGTTAAGTTATAATACGTGGATTAAGTTCAGGCATATATTTTCTATTTCAGTGCCATCTTCGTCATAGAAATTTTATGATACCACGGTACAAAGAATATTCCTACATCATTATGTGCACTCTGCAATTTGCAATGTATACATGTTGATCATACTGGGTGGTGCCATGGGTTCACCTTTATACTCTGTAGTCGCAAAAATTTACATGGCAGTCTTCGAACTGCAATTCTTATCAACCTATAACCTTAAACTTATATGCTTCTTCGTAAATCTGGCCGCATGGATAGGATTCTCGTAACGTAATTTCTTTATGAACAATTTGGTGTTTCTAAAAATTTAGCTTTAGAATGACATATATATATATATCGCGGGGGTGCGTTCAAAAATGTTGGATAGGATACTGGCATGGTCAGGTCATATTTTATGACGTCATCCACTTGGTAAACTTGGAGCGCTTTACAAATCTGAACGCCGTAGAGTGAGTCGAGTTTGTGGCAAAAGTCAAAGGTCAAAGCTAAGCATTGCAGAGTTAGAGGTTATGTATGAAAAAATAAAGTCATCAAAGAAATAAGTAAACTAATTAGAACAATGGATCATAATCGAAAAAAAAATTTGAATCAAATTAATTTTAATTTGATCAGGATCAAATTAATTTTAATTTGATCCAAATTTTTTTTTCGATTATGATCCATTGTTCTAATTAGTTTACTTATTTCTTTGATGACTTTATTTTCTCATACATAACCTCTAACTAACAGTTTGTTTTTGGACAATTTGTCCAAAAACAAACTGTTCAAACTCCAAGAAACACACATATGACCATATGATGTGAAATAACATGAATGCGCATGAATCGCCCGCTATTAACCATCACAAATAGGTGGGTTATGGAAGTAACACTCCGAGCGTCGCACCAATAATTTCTGAACGGCAATGACGTCATAATTTTTGGACATCTTTTTGTTTCTGAACGGCAAGTGTGAAATTGGTATGACACTTGGATAATATTCATTCCTTTTCTGAACGCACCCCTGTTCAGATCAGTTGATTGTTTCTGATCTATACCTGTATGTATAGTTTTGATATTTTCATAATTTAAAATACCCAATATTCAACATAAACTCTTTTCAGGAAGCGTTTAACTGATTAAAATAAATAAATAGAAAACTTGTTATATACTACCGCCATCAGTTTGCTACACTTACAAATGCGAATGCGAAAATGTAGGACATTTTTGTGCGCTAATTATTCACACATGAATAATTAATAACAGCTTTACAAAAAAAAAAAAAAAAAACTAACATAAAAATTTAGAGAAAAAAAAACGAGAAAATGTGTTGCCGAAGCCGAGCTACGTTCTTCTTGTTATTATTGTTGCCCACTGTTGTTGTTTGCTGCGTACCCGTCGACTGCGGAAGCAAAAATATAAACGTCAACACTCGTGCCTGATCTATATAAAACATGAAGTATGGAATTCCAGCAAAACGGGAGATGATATCGGATATCGGTGGCCAGAGGAGGAACAAAAAAAAATTCGGTTATCACAAAAAAAAAACTCGATTTTTCCAGCGGCCGCAGATGATACAGTAAAATATTTTTTATCGACACCTATTTGCACACTCAAGCCATCATATGCGCCCGAAAAAAAGATATACAGAACTAATTTCTCCCTTATCAATGTTTTACTGTTTATTCGCGACAAATAAATAAATGAAAGGAAAACGATGAACGCGTTATAGATAAGAACCTACACATACTTTTTTTGTAGAATGCATTATGTTTATCAATGAATTGGGTTCGTTTATGTATACAAGCCGAAAATGAAAGTATATATGCGAGCCTAAAAAAAGCAAACGTGATAAGAAATTCTTAGATTTTTCTTTTTGAGGTTAATCAAACTGAACAAACCTTGTTCCAAAAATTAATATTGAAATAACACTGTAAAATTATGCAACTGTGCACTACAGATAGAGGGGTTTCTTATCTTGGAATTAGTATTAAATAGTAATAATAAATGTTCCTCGGATTGCGGTAGGGTACTTATGCATTGGTTTGTTGATAATAGAAGTAATTAATGATACGTTTGTGGGTTCTTGTCCGGTACGATTGTCTAAAAAAAGACGTGTGTCCACCACACCACTTTCTTATACGTGTGTGTTCCAAATTATACAACAGGTGGCGCCTAGGAACGGGCGATTTTGAATTAACAATAGTGCAACTTGAACTAAGTTTTATTTATAGTTATACATGATCAGAATGCTAAAACCATACCATTAAATAAAGCAGTCATACAGCAATTTATTTTTAAAAAATAACATCCTGTAAATGATGTTCTTTAATATACTATTATCTTCCAAAAAAAATAAACTTGTGAGTAAGTGTGCTACTTTAAGTCCAAATTTTTAAGAATTTTTTATACAAAATTTATTCAAAATCCTATTCTAAGTAGGTACGTACTTCTATTCTCTTAATAAATCTCTATAGAGTGCATACTTTGCAAGTTATTCGAAAAAAAATGCTATTCACTAAAAGTAAAAGTGTTGCTTCCGGTACGAATTTTGAAATTTCATTTATACAAAAAAATATTCCAAATCCAGCTCTAAATACTTTTGTACTCTTGATAAATATATTTAGAATGCAAAATTTACGACATATTTGCAAAAACTCGCTATTCGATAAGAGTAAAAGTGTTACTTAGGGTCCGAATTTTGAATTGTTTTTTATACAAAAGATATTGTAGAACAAGCTTTAAATAGTTTTACAATCGTGATATACCTGTCTAGAAATCATGACTTGCGAGATATTCGCAAGAAACTGATTTTTGATAAGAGTAAAAGTTGCCCATAGACTGATACAATTTATTGGAAAAGTATAATCTGTTTAATGACTATCAATTTGGCTTTACAAAAGGTTGTTAACAGAGTTATAGCTATAGCAGAGTTTTTGAATGAGGACATAGATAAGGTACACGTACGGAATTTCTGTAAGTAAGTTTTGTAAATAAGTAAAGGACATGCGATTCTCGTAGATCCACAAAATTATTTAGGCAGTGCTAGAGTTACGCCTTTTAAATGGATTCAAAATTATTTATAAAACCATCGATACGTACTCCTATTTAGGTTAGTTCGAAATAACCATTTCCGAAACAAATACGGGGAACTTTCTGTCACAACTGTTGCATATAGAGATTCGAATAGAATAGAATAGAATAATTTATTGATCCTCCAGTTATAAATATGTATGTTGGACAAGTCATGTTACAAAATATAAATAATATAAAATGTACAAATACAAATATAAAGAGCACTCAATATAACAAGCTTTTGAATCGTTTTGGCAACCGACATGGGCTATGTATGAACTAAAAAGGACAATTCAATGCCTCTATACCGGGTGGTGCAATAGTGTGTCGGCGGAGCTTAGTGTGAAAACTAATAACGCTGCAGCAATGAGACTTTACGTACGTATGTAGTATGCGACTGTGTATTTTCTAATTTTATTTACAAATATA
The DNA here is from genome assembly GCA_963170755.1 of Amphimallon solstitiale. Taxonomy (NCBI): domain Eukaryota; kingdom Metazoa; phylum Arthropoda; class Insecta; order Coleoptera; family Scarabaeidae; genus Amphimallon; species Amphimallon solstitiale. Next base: position 125,846,925 of record OY720679.1, on the reverse strand, counting down.
CAGGGTGTTCCAAATTTTCGCAACCACATTCAACTTTTTTATTTTAAATACATTGCTATACTTTCTAGATATTATAATGATAGCCATTCAAATGATCTTTGCAATGATATATGGATATGTGCACTTCAGACTGTTCGTTTTGATTTTATTGATAATATTGTTAAAATCTTGACAGTTGCAGCATCTAACATTTTAAGCTGTAGTCTGTAAATGGGTAGAATGCCTCACGTAACTCTTGTGTCTCTAATTTATGGACTAACACGTTATTTGTTTTGAGGTTGAACAAAGTAAATAAATATACAGGGTGTTAAATATGTCGTGTCTAAGTTATCGATCTTTATTGGTTATTTTCTCGTTTTTTTTTAAATCTAACCTATAATATTTTTATAAGTCAGCATATTCCTTGTAAAATCGCCTTTAAAATGGTACCAATAACATAGTACTTATTTCTAGTATTTTCAAAGTTATAACCCTTTAATGGGATATACTCATGTTTATAACATGCAAAATGCGGGGCATCTAATAGTTGGTTGGCCATGAAAATAAAACAAAGTAATTTTAACAAACACCTGTTTTTTAAATGCTTTATCATTAGTTTTAGAAATACATTTTGAAAATTTTCGATAATAAAACAATCTTAATTTAAAATGTGTTCAAATATATTTCAATTCTGCTCTACACATGCTCTCAACCGTCTCTGTATCGACAGACTTACATTCTCAGCTAAGTTATTCTCACTTAATTGAAGAAAAGCGTTTCTTATTCGTTGCTGCATGTTCTCTGCCGTTGTAGGAGGTGTTGCGTAAACAATGTTTTTTACAGTTGGCCACAGAAAGAAATCACAAGGTGTGAGATCTGGTGATCGTGGTGGCCAGCTTATCAAACTTCCTCTCCCAATCCACTTATTGGTGAATACCCTATCTAAATGTGCTCTTGCAGCAGCACCATAATGTGCTGGTGCACCATCATGTGGGTACCACAATCTCCTGATGACGTTATCTGGGAGGCCTTCTAATAGCAATGGTAAATTATTTTGTAGGAAATTTGTGTAGATTGCACAATTTAAAGTATTATCAAAAAAGAATGGACCAATAATAGTGTTTCCTATGATGCCTCCCCATGTGTTAACAATCCATTTTTGTTGATATAAAATGGACTGAACAAAATGTGGGTTTGTAGTGTCATAATAATGGGTATTTTTTCTGTTTGTGGTTCCACAATTAGCAAATGTTGCTTCATCTGTGAAAAGCACATGATCTAGAAAAGTTATATCGTGTCGTAATTGTAAAAGTAGCCATTCACAGTACACTAGTCTCCTTTCAAAGTCCGTTTGTAATAAGCCTTGATGATTTTGAATTTTGTAAGGGTGAAACTTATGTTTTTTTTAAATCCTTTTTACAGCAGTGACTTCTATCCCGTGTTGTTTCGAAATTATCCTTGTAGATACGTGCGGATTTTCCACAATGGACTGGACGACTATCACTTCATGATCTTCTGTAATCATAGTCTTACTTCTTTCATGTTCGACGTAATTCACTGAACCCGTTCGAAGAAACCTTATTAACAAATTTTCAAACGTTTTACTATCCGGTGCTCTTCGGTCGGGATATTCCATCGCATATGTTCTTGATGCTAAAAATGGATTTCTGTTGGTAGCGCCAAGAGCAAATACCATGTCTATGCTATTAGAAGGCCTCCCAGATAACGTCATCAGGAGATTGTGGTACCAACATGATGGTGCACCAGCACATTATGGTGCTGCTGCAAGAGCACATTTAGATAGGGTATTCACCAATATGTGGATTGGGAGAGGAAGTTTGATAAGCTGGCCACCACGATCACCAGATCTCACACCTTGTGATTTCTTTCTGTGGCCAACTGTAAAAAACATTGTTTACGCAACACCTCCTACAACGGCAGAGAACATGCAGCAACGAATAAGAATAGAATACCCCTACCTAACAACAATAATTGTGTCATCTATTTTCTGTATTTATAAGTGACATTGTAACAGAAATTGAATTTGTATATTTTCATCACCTGATGAAGCCACAGTGTGGTGAAACATATGTAGTGTCTACATTAAATATTTTTGAAACTAAAATTTGTGTTTTTTACTTATTAATTATTACCATGTCTATGAGCTCCTCTTTCGAAAAATTCATTTTAAAGCAAAAAGAACAATAAACTATTATGGTATCTAAATGAGAAATAATGTCAATAAAGCGATATAACTGATAACAAGGTAAATACAACACGTAACAACTACTAACAAACAAACGGAAATTAATAATTCACTAGCCGAACTTAATTTATAACAACAAAACGCAATTACAGAAAAGAGAAAATACAGAAAACGACTTTTTATGGACTTTTGAAGTAGAGATTTGACGTTTGGTTGTACAGCAATTTTTTTTTTAAACCAAGGCCAACCAACTATTAGATGCCCCACATATTGCATATTATAAACATGAGTATATCCCATTAAAGGGTTATAACTTTGAAAATACTAGAAATAAGTACTATGTTATTGGTACCATTTTAAAGGCGATTTTACAAGGAATATGCTGACTTATAAAAATATTATAGGTTAGATTTAAAAAAAACGAGAAAATAACCAATAAAGATCGATAACTTAGACACGACATATTTAACACCCTGTATATTTATTCACTTTGTTCAACCTCAAAACATATAACGTGTTAGTCCATAAATTAGTAACACAAGAGTTACGTGAGGCATTCTACCCATTTACAGACTACAGCTTAAAATGTTGGATGCTGCAACTGTCAAGATTTTAACAATATTATCAATAAAATCAAAACGAACAGTCTGAAGTGCACATATCCATATATCATTGCAAAGATAATTTTAATGGCTATCATTATAATATCTAGAAAGTATAGCAATGTATTTAAAATAAAAAAGTTGAATGTGGTTGCGAAAATTTGGAACACCCTGTATATTTGTAACTAAATTAGGAAATTGAAAATTCGCATACTGCATACGTACGTAAAGTCTCATTGCTGCAGCGTTATTAGTTTTCACACTAAGCTCCGCCGACACACTATTGCACCACCCGGTATATTCCTATTGATCGGAAAAATGTCAGAACAAAAAAAATAGACTAATTATTTAATAGTTAATTGATGAGACTGATACATGTTGAAACTCCATATTTAACTGAATAAATAAAATACGTTGTTACAATGCTATAGTTTATAAAATACCCCCACTCATATCCCATGCTTTTGTGACACTATATATGTATTATGTTGTAATAATTTTGTATATTCAGTTACTCATCACCTGATGAAGCCAAAGTTTGGCGAAACGATATTGTAGTGATATTATTAAATAATTTTTGAAACCTAATTATTTAATATTTCAAGATATATAGCTTCCACTAGTAAAATATTATTACATGAAGCCAGTTACGAATTGAATATTACAAAAAAGCTATTAAACATTACTTTTCTGTGACTACATTTTATTTAATAATTGGCTATTCTGTTTAGTAGACAAGCATTGTCGACAAATTTATATTGTTTGAATGACAATTTAATTATAACAAACGTCAAATGGTTTATGAATATTACTATCTATACTTGAGTCGCTCTCGTAACCGACATGCGCCACTCAATTGAAATGGCGTAAAATGCGTAAAATTATGAAATGAAAAGTTGCCTGTCAAGTAATATAACCTCCAAAAGCCATTTCAGGACTGTGATAAATAATAATATTCATACACCTTTTGACATTTGTCATAATTATCTTTTGATGTTTGTTATGATTGTCATTTAAACATTTCAAATTTTTCAACAATGTTTACTTCCTAAACAGTATAGCCGAATGTTGTATAAAATATAGGTGTAGAAAAAATAATATTTAATAGCTTTATTTATAATATTTAATTTGTTACTGGCTTACATGTATGTACATATTTTACTGTGGGAAGGTATCTATCCTGAAATATTAATTAATTAGTTTAATTTTATTGTTTTGAAATTATTCCGGCTGATCGAAATTTGTAGTGGTATTGAATCGTCGTCTTTAGTTCCTACATTGGCCGTGTCGGTTTCCAAAACGACTTGACTATATGATAGCTTTGAAATGGCTTTTGTAGGTTATATTACTTGACAGATACAATTTTGCATCATCTCAAAAATTGCTATTATATGTAGGACAGCTGACTCGTCCATTTTAGAGATAAATGTCAGTTGTTTGTATAGTGTAGAGGGGCTATGTAGTATGAGTTATTTCTTAAATATACGACTATTGTAAAAAATTATACATTATTTCATGTCCTAAACGGCATAATATTTATTTATTTATTATATTTATTTAAAGAAAAATACATGTGCGCCTAAGTGTTGGCCACCTGTATGTTCAATTACATTATAAATTATAGGAAATGTAGTAAGCTAATATGAATACATATTTCGCGTACAAAAGTGTACGTTACTAAAACTAACTAACTTACTATAACTATAATTATTTCATTAAGAAGTAACTTGTGTCCTTAAAACATCCCCGTTAACGCTTCCAAGTTAATAAAAATAAAATTTCTTAAGTGCATTAAATAAAGTCAATTATTCGAAATTCTTTCAACATTTGCTATTAGCATTGTTGTTTACCGCCTTAGAATTATCACCAAAATAGCGGACGAGTCAGCTATCCTTTATATAGTAGTTTTAATCTCAAATTTGACGTGATTTTAAATTATTGACGCATGTCGTTTGCCACAGCGACTCGACCATATTAGACATGCTGTCTGCTATTCATATTTAGCCATCCAACATCAAAAGGTTTGTGGCTTCCATGCCCATATTGTCTAATGCCGAAAATATATCGTATTATAGGCAGGCATTCTGAACTCTTTGGGTACGCCTCCTATCGGAAGAATGAAGTGAAAGTGCATATACCAGTAGGCAATATGTACATCGCGACAAGACCAGAGAACTGCACAAAAGAGATTTTGTTATAGTAGACAGAGAAGGACAAAGGGGGGGAAAGAGCCTTAACATTTGCGAAAGCTCGTCGTACGCTTTTACATCTGTGACTGTTCCAGAAAACACTGATTTTATTCATAAAATATATAAATGAGATATGATTGTAAAACACCAACGAATTGGTATCAAGCCTATTGAAGAAGCGTTATAAATTTCCTATAAATGTGTGTTTCACATCATTCATCATAAATTACGTATAGGAATTCAGTCGTAGAAGAGGCTTCTGAGATGCACGAGTGATCTTTAGAAGCATATGGGATGTTTATATCGACTTGTTACGATGGACGAAGCATGAGTATACCACTCCGATCGAGCAACTGCAGAGCAATCTAAAAAATGGAAGCATTCTGGTACTTCACGACCTATTACGGAATCATATTATACAGCGTTAAATTAGGTCAGAAAACGCCGCGAAAGACTTGCCAAAGATATCCAGTTCTTGCAATATAGAGACGCCTATCCGTGTACTTTTTAATTGATTTCAATAGTACTTTCAATTCTCTCTCCAATGGTATATAACTTTGAAGAAAATTGAGAAAAGGAGTCTTAAATTTCAAATATTAAAAATTCATTAAACGAATCTAGTAAGATAAATTTGATGAAAAGATTCGTTTTTATTATAAAATTTTAAAAATGTTGAAAAACCGAACTATAAATTTACTATCTACACCATTCAAAGTTAATAATTACATTAAAACTAAATTGATTAACCAGAAAAAAAACTCTCACAAAAACATCAACATTCTGAATAGTTTGAGTTGATATTAATGCAATTTCATGTCGAATTCTGTGCATGAGATCTTTTAATTTATTATTATTTTTCCTATCCATCTTCCTGGGAAAACTTGGTTCAAGTAGCGTCGCATATTAATTGCGTAATGAGGTGTACCATTTTTATTAATAAAATAGTTTACAAATGGTAAATTATTCTAATTTATAAAAGGAAATAACACTTACTTTATTGTAACACTGACAAATTATTTTATTCTGACAGGCGTAACTAATGTTTTTTTTTTGTTTTATGCACCGGTAACTAAATTCATTTTGCTAATATGATGCATTTTTAATATTTGCACGTTAATGCTCTTTTTTTCAATTTTTTTCAAATATAACACGTCGACATTTTTTTCAATAGATTAATATTAACGACTTTAATGCCTTTATTCGTGACTTTATTTCCACACTGTATGTTTGTCTTAAAAGGAAATTATATTGAATGATTACAATGTTGTATTGCAATATTGTGGCACTATATACGGTAGGTTAGGTACTCCTTGGTATAGATAAAGCTACTTGTATCTATTTTCATTAAGTTATAAATTCCTTTGATAAATTTTTAATTACGTTTTGAATCGTGTCATTAAACATATAAAATATTTTTTAGCTTAATGACCACAACTGTGCAATTTTTGCAGTTTCAATAGTATAGTGATAAATATTATATTGCTTGCATTCAAAAAACTTTTAAAAATTATCTCCTGCATTTACTTCTATTTATAGATAATTTTGACGCCAAACTGACTTAAATGCGTAATATCTCTATTATCAACGTCAGCTTCTTTTATTATGCATATTTCCTTCCACGTAATCATATGCTATCATTTTTAGTTTACTAAATGCGAAGCTGCGTACCCTTGTAAATGTAATGGTTTATAAGGAAGCGTATAATATGCTTATTTCTATGCTTGACATGGCCTAAAATTCATTTGAGCACATGCATTTTGTCAAAGTTGTTTACACAATTAGCACTCGTTAGTTTTTCCATGCCCAGTACCATTAAATCCACTTAAACTATGTTGCATGCGTTTTCGAGGTCGTCGCCTAAATATTTATTGTGACGCAAATGCATTTCTAATTTACTTGTACACAAACTCGTTCCATTCTTTGCGTACATTTTTTTAGGAAGATTTAGTTATATTCACGTCGTCTTTTAAGTATTTGTGCGCGCTTTTGATTCACGCTTCTGAAATTCTAAAATAAAGCCGATTTTACGGGAAAAGTTTTAATGTTTCACGTATATATATATATTTAAATTGCACTGAAATGTTTGTAATCATTTTAATTCACTTTTTTAGTGTGTTTTGACATGCTATTTACTTGAAAACTATTGGCCTAGTTGCTACGACAAATTAAAATACTTTTTTATTTGAACTTTAACACGTTGTTTCGTACCAGCTGTTAAAAACCAAAAAGAAGGCAGGGCAAATATCTAACGCAAGTTTATGCAGTAATAAAGTATTTTGTAATTGAATTTTTAAAAAAGAAAAAGAATTTAAATACAAATTATAAAAATTCAACAATTTTTCAAGCAACTATAATGCCAAATTACTTGAAATGATAAAGGAATTAATTACAATTACAATTACTAATATCGCAAGTAATTACTTTGTATAAAGTCATTGCTTAGTTCTGGTAAGGAATCTAACTGATCATCACTTAGTAGACCAAATTCATGAAAACTAAAGGTCCTTATGAATCTGAACAAGTACTTGTTCACAAAATTCCAATCTATTTATGAAATCTCCGAGTATTAAATACCGAACATGTACTTTATCTTCTTTTAGTGCCCTCTCGCAACTCTTCGACGCAACATATTGAAGATCGTGGATGAGCTTCAAAATATGACAAGTTGATTTTATTACCTTCATTATTTGCTGATCCAAATGATCTGATTGAGTCAATCGTATCGTATTATCATGGTTTGGGGTCATGCATCTGTCTGCCACCTTAAAAGACTGCAACTGACTCTAAATAGTTAGAATAGTTAGAAGAAAATTTTGTGATGTTCTTTTTTGTCACTAAACCAAAATATATTGTGAATATGAGTCATGTCGGTCCATTAATATAGAATTTGTTAACAACTTTACTTCAGCGCTATCTATCAAATTTTGGCAGCTTATTTTGCGCGTATTGACGATACAAATATGGTCTGAGAAAATCATGAAGATTGGTTGAGCCATTAAAAAGTTATTGAATAACTTACAGACGCACTAACGATCATATACAGTGTGCACGCGATCTACCTGCGGATGAATATACTAGACAAGCTGGTCGACTATAAGTGGGAGAATAAGGGGGTTGCCTCTGTTACTAACATTAGAACTACGTTAACGTCGACATCGCAGAAATCGTTACTGCGTTAATCCGTGAACATTCCTACTGTTACTGTTTATAACAAATTCTTTAACCAAGAATAAAGACATTTACTGTAGTGCTTTAGAGATGATGGAAATAATATTAAACAATAAAAAGCACTACCCAGATAATTTATAAGTAGAGACTTGTTGAAGCATCAGATAATCGTACTAAATAATGTTAGTAACGGATTTCATCACAGCTTCCCAAATTGTATGAGTAAATAAAAGAAATGATCATCAATTGTAAAAATTTAAAAATACATAATAATTTTTTTCTTAAAATATCAAAGATAAGAAATATAGCTGATATAAAAAACAAAAACGTAACAATATCAAAACTCTTATTAAGATAAAAAGTAAATAATTCCTTAGTATTATAAAATAGAAGAGGAAAGAAACTAAAATTCTGAAAGTAAACAATAAATTTGTATGAAACTAAACAAAATGTTTCAACAAGTACAAACGCAAAAACAATGGATTTAATTCGAAGTTAACCCTCTAACCGGCAAGACCGTCTCTAGACGGTCTTCGAGTTTTTGGCTCCACTGCCACAAAACAATTTTGTTTGTATCCAAATAGTGAAAACTGCTCTAACGCAAAACTTTTTTTATATTACGCGTGCGCTCAGTATGTTTCTTCCGCCTGAAAATTAAAATTTACCCTCCGTTCAACTATATTTACTCAGAAAAAAAATATTGGCTTCATCCGATCATTTTTACGCTCTTGCCTGTTAGAGGGTTAAGATTGGAATTATTAAAGAAAAATGATTTTCTACAAGTACTTAATTATTTATTAAATGCTGAAATAAGCCTCCCTCTTGAGCTGATCAGTAACCCAGCCGATTATAAAAATTTCTACGGACATTTGTTAACATTTCCGGGGTAACATGATTCGAAAATTCAATAATTTGGCCGCGTAATTGTTCTAAATTAGATGGACGAAACGCTATTTAAAAATGTGCTATTCGACTAGACATCGACCGTTACAAAATTCAAATGAAATGCGCAAATACAGCTGCTATCCTTGTTGCAGTGATTAAACGCGAGTCAGTCTAGTCTCAGTGAAAATGTACTAGAATTCCCCACTACACTCGACTGAAAGAACAGTTTGTATATTGCTCTCTCATACTAACTCATAGAAAATCGCGGTGTCGTCGTTTTATCACTCAGTAAATGCATCCGCAACTTGTAGGCAAGCAATTGGTATGTAAAAATAGACACGTAATAAAAGTATGTATGTGAAGATTATACGAAGTCAGAAAGGTATTAAAGAATAAAAGAATCTGAACCTCTGTAACGGTAAAATTTTCTTTGAGATAAGTATAAGAAAGTAGCTAGAGAAGCTATATAATATTTAATAAGAAAGTCAACTATGACAATAAAGTATAGAGTTTTCATTTAAAATAAAAAAGTTGATTTCTAGTTGGGGTAAAAGGGGCAACATCGTATGCATGATAATGTTTTACAAACGCACACCACCTCGCGTTACTACACGTCGAAAATTTGAATTAATTCTGATAATTAATTCTTGATATACATATCAACTGTAACGCTATTTGTTGTAGTAACATCCGGGGCCTACAACACAAACACTCCAAGATCAAAAAGTGTTGACAGAACTTCCGCAGCTGTAATAATTCTATAAGAACTTATGCCCGGTATGTTAAAAGACGTTGATCCTGAGTTCACCTCGCAAAAGTTTTGCAGAAAGTTCGCCAATTCCCCAAATCACAGAATAAACGATGTGAAAAATTCTCAAGTGTTTTAATTTTGTTTGAAAATATACGAACAAGAAAGACAACTGCGAAAAAGATTACGTAAAATAAACTGAGGATAGAAGAAAAGAACTAGCAAGAAAACATGTAAATGACGCTAAAAACCATTACCGTTGAAATAGGACAGCCAAAAAAGAAAATAGGTGATTCAGAAGATGATTCTGGTGAAAACGACAATGAATGACTCACACAGTTGAGCTTTGTTATTTATGATAAACACAAATAATCAGGACTGATTTCAGTGTCTAAAATGTTTGGAATGGCTGGGTGAATCTTGTACAATGTGCGAAGAAATCTGTAACGCGTGTTCCACAATTGAATTCCGCAGAAAATAGCTAATGTTAGAGTCTAAGCGTCAATTGAAGGAATATATAAAGATGCGCAACGCTATAGTAAAATTTCGTGTCTTTCCGTTAAGTCGTCCCGCAAACCCCTTGCCGAGGAACATCATCGTTGTCTCGGGCTGTTTCGAATCTCGGACCCAAACGACTGATGTATCGTTATAGATCTCGGACCCAGTTTTGGCTACGCTCAGTGCTATGTAGTTGCGCATCTTTATGTATTCCTTCAATCAACGGTCTAAGTCTCTTTCTGAGAGATCCGTGCGGCTTCATATCGGGCACTAAAGGACAGATGCCACATTTTGTGATAAAAAAAGGATATTACTAATATGTAACCTGCAGGCATATGGGAAAATACAGTTTTTAAAGAGAATAATAGTGGAATTCTACTTATTTTCGAAATATGCGACATCCATCCTGTATTTACCCTAATAGAGATCATAAAAGCTTATCATATGAATTGGCCAGATAAAAATAGCATATTCAAGGCTTTTATTCTGCATACACATATATATAACTGCAAAATTTTGGACAGCGCGTAGAGCTTTGTATGATCTTGTTGTTCATACGCATATTTTTCGCGATACCAACTACTTGGAAAATAAATGTAATAGTAACTATAACCTGTATATTAATTTTAATATATACTGAAGATATTAATTATGATGTCAAGATATTTTAGCAAGGACAATTTGAATCTCCGCTTCTGAAAACTTTATGTTCTGTAGAAGACATTTCTTATTGATTAGTTAAGCCTGAAGATGCAAGAAAGTTAGGTATCGTCTTATTATTAATATAACAGCCAGTTAACAATAAATGCCTTGGAATAGCTACTTCGCTTAATACTCGAGAGCAATATGAGGCGACTGATACAAAGGACGAAGACTGTCGTTTCGTTCTAATATAGAATTCTTGTTCAATGCTCTACCAAAGCGTCGTAAGATCTAAATTAATAATTATTCTGTGTGGGACTTCTTATTTTGTAATGAGGAACGAATTTGTTCGAAGAGTAACGAACAAAGGAATGGAAAGCATAAAATGTCAACGGAATTTCTAAACTATGTAGTTTATTCATTTTACCAAAACTATTCCTTTATAGTATATGCAAATACATATTTCCATTAATAATAAAAACGCCTTTAGTCTGTTAACATATATAAGTATATGAGGAATATATGTCAATTATTAGTGTATCGTAACAAGAAACAAACAGAATCTAGGAAGGACATATTTCTAGTGTACAAGAAGCGAATAAAGAATACATTATTATTATTATTATCTATCTATGTAAATAAAAATTAAATGCTGTTCTTTTTTCTGTTTTGTTCATTCCGATTCTGAAAAGCTTTTCAGGAAAAAAATATCGGCACAATTACAAAGGATTGTCGAAAAATCGGACGAACAGCAAAAATCGCAATTTTTGCATACACTGACGATAGGAAGGACATATTTCGTTAATTATTTTTTGTTTTGTTGGTTATGCCCCGGGATGGAAATAACTCAATTAAAAAATATCTTTCTATATATAATTAACTTTTAGACAAAAATGTGTCATGTAACTTGAATCCGGTGTTCTGCAAATTCAATTAGTAATTGCAAAAAAATAAAATATGTTTGTATTAGGACCTCTTATTATAAACAACTCGACCAAAAATTGTGACCTTCTAATACGTCGTTTTCGAGAAATATATATTTATAAAAACATTGAATTTTTCAGAAAAACGGTAATAAGTCAAAAACCTTCAATTTTAGGAAAGTATAGGCCTAAAATTTAAGGTTTTTGACTAAGAATTATACAAGGAATGCAAAAGTGTAATAACATACATGGTGTTCCATTTAAAAAAATATAACTGAGGAGCTTTGGAGTAAAACCAGATAAATCCACTATTAAGTGAAATTGAGTTAGCCCCGGGAAAATATTCTATAGCGTCGTTTCTATGGTATGGGCCTACTTTGATCAAGCCAAAACGACTAAATCCTCATATAAATTGGTACTGAAATCACCGTTTTTGAGCAAAACCAGATAAATCCACTTTTTGTTCAAAACCATATAAATCCCTACTGCAGATTTCTTATTACCGACTTTGCTAACTTAGCAAGTTGGGATGTAGATGTCGCAGGCGGTACTGTCATTGTGTGTTTTCTCATGTGGCAGGTATATAAACATGTGTTTATTGTGTTCTGCTCTGTTTAATCAGTTGATTATATCGCTTAAGAACGACGAAGTAGGTGAAAGTACAGTCACTGTTAGTGAAGGGAGTCAGGGCAGCAGAATAAGAGAAAAGACAATCAAGAGGAGGCAAGTACTCAAATGTAGAAGGTAAATTTTATTCTTGACTATTAGTATTAATTTATTCCTTGTTTTCATAATATTATATTATTATAGGTATAACGACCCAGACCCAGATTTAAAGCATTTTGTACGATTATGCAAACATGATGGTAGCTACCAGTGCCAGAGAGTGAAGAAATCAGACATTAAAAATATCAGATCAAAACTTTACGAAGTGCCAGAGAAAATCATCCAAGATACCAAATTGTGCCATATGATTAGCGCAGTGGATACTAAGAGAAAAAGGTCTCTTAAGGCAAGTCCTCGTAAAAGGCAGGTAGCAGCTTCTTATTTCTTAAAGATTAAAACATCAAAAGGTTTAAAAGCAGTAAAAGTATGTAGAGCGTTTTTTGTGGCTGCTATGGGGATTCGCAACCATAGGCTACAATCCATTTGCAAAATAGTGTACTCTGGAGAATGCCCTAAGGAAGCAAGGGGAGGTGACCATATCTCAAGCAAAAATGTAGATAAAAGAGAAAAGGTATGTGAGTTTATTAAGAAATTACGAGGCACCGAGAGCCACTATGGTAGAGCAAAGTCAAAGAGAATCTATCTCCCAGCAAATTTAAATATTCAAAAATTGAAATGTATCTATAACGAGCAAGCAGAAGATAGATATAAAGTTACTTATTCTATGTTCAGGAAGACATTTTTGACTAAATTCAATATTGGCTTTTGCTCGCCTGCTTCTGATGTCTGTTCTCAATGTACTGGGTCACCAAATACGCTCAGAGCAAAATAAAGAAAAAAAGAATCAGCTGATGTTGGAGCGCAGAGTTCATAAACGAAGAGCTAAGGCGTTTTATGATCTTTGCAAAGAACAGCCAGAAAATGGGTTGGTCTTATGTTTCGATCTTCAGCAGGTACAACCGTTGCCCCGGACTCCCATATCTGATGCGTTTTACTCACATCAAATAAGTCTATATTGTTTCTGCTGTGTGGGTATGGATTCAAAAAATCCCAACTTTTATATTTGGACAGAAGACCAGGCAGGACGAGGCTCTATAGAAATTGGGCCCGCCGTTTATCATCATCTAAATTCTCTCCAACTGGACGGCATAGAAACCATAAGATTGTTTTGTGATGGGTGTGGGGGGCAGACCAAAAACACCCACATCATTCACATGTTAATGTATTGGCTGTTAAACTACTCTCCTCGAGCTGTGAAAGAAATTACCATAACATACCCTGTAAGAGGGCACAGTTTTATGCCTGCGGACCGTGTATTTGGCAGGATGGAAAAAATCTTTAGAAAAAACCCTATCGTTCTTTCCAAAGAAGAATACATAAAGTATTATTCAGAAGCTGGTGTAGTCAGAGTATTGGGCGATGATTGGAAAGTGCATGACATAAAGACTTTGCAAAATTACTTCAATAAAATAATCGGAATATCCGATTTAAAAAGGATTCGACTAACAAAAACAGTAAACCAAAGAAATGATGAAAATAAAGTTTCAATATCGTGCTTTCAACATTACCGATTTGAAGCCGAGTGCGAAGTACCCGACACAGTGTTCAAACGAGGGAAAAATGTAAAAGAGTTACAACTTCCTGAAGTCGACCTTAAAAATGCTATTCCACAAAAGAAGAAACGAAGTATCAAACAACTGATGAACAAACAATTTAGAAATACATGGGAAACAGATGAAAAGTTAGTATGGTACAGAAATCTGCTAAATGAAGATATTAATGTTTTCGAAGAAACTCACGAAGATCAAGATCAAGAATGCAACTGCTTGGACGAAGAGGTTTCATTACACATTTAGCTCATACGTTATAATAATTATTAACCTTATAGTCTTTGGAATATATTTTAGTTTTTGCTTTAAAGTTGATTTATTTTAGATTTTAGCCAAATTACACAAAATAGATAATAATAATAATTCAAGTTGTTTTCGAGCAAAATTGGATAAATCCACTTTATCTTTGACCAAAAGCATATAAATCCACTTGTTTCGACCAAAACCAAATAAATCCATTTTAATTTCTTGGATTTCTCGAAAGTTCATGTTTATTTCTGTATCATTTTATCTGTATGATTTTTTCACTCTCATAGTTAAACTATGACACAATTTGATCGTGTTAAATGTCAATGCCTTTGGCGCCACAGCTAAAAGTCGTTTTCCCGAAAATAAGTTGAGATGGATTTATCTGGTTCTGCTCCAAAGCTCCTCAACTATAGTCAGCCACCAAATTATGGAACACTCTGTATAATACAAAATAATTTTAAAAGGTGATCCATAGTGTTTATAATACGAAAAACACTGCTTCGAAATATCTTTTCTCATAAAGTTACAATCTGCCTTCCTCGCGGGGATGATTCACCCTGTATATATAATCGTTGATGCGTCTGTTAGTGATCGTGTAACTTCTGAACGACTTGACCGATTGAGGTCATATTCACATAATATCTTTGTTTTGTCCAGACTATGATTCGAAGCTATGCTATTATCCGATAGGTGGCGCTGTAGTCAAGTTATTAACAAATTCTATATTTACGGACGAAAATAATTCATATTTACAATATACGTTGATTTAATGCTAAAAAAGAAAATCTACATCAGCTATGTACAGAAATATCACAGTAAATTTTGCACGAATTTGATAATTGTATCACTATGTTACATAGTAAAATATTTGAATTGCTCATAATAAAAAGGCATTTTTGTACCCACCACCTGTAAAGTGACATTTGGCACATGCATCGCTCGACCAGGAAGGAGTATTTCCCGGTCGAGACGACTATAAAAATTGAAAAAAACGCTGGCTCTTAAAAAAAATCGAACTTCATAGTAATAATTTAGTCTATAAAATACTACTTCACTCGACTATTCTTCACTAAAACTTGGGGAAATAGGAGCAATAATTAAAAATTCTTCCAATAAATTTGTAGGCGTCATCTATTTGACTATTTCTCAAATAACATTCACATTGACAGTTAATTGTTATCAACCCAAAAAGCGATGAATTCACTATAAATATAAGAATAGAAACGTCATAAGCAATATATAATAACTTAAACTAAATTTAAATGTGAGCAATAGGTAGTACAAGAAATGCTTAAATTAATTAGGCAATCTATTTTAGGTTAGGTATGATTAAGTGCTATTACATACACTAATTATATTCAGAGTATTCTTTTGTTTATATTCTTTGCTAACGTATGGGTATACCTAGTGCTTCAACACGTTTTTATTTTCATGAATAATCATTCTAAGTAAAAAAGGTAACAATAATAAAAATTATAAGACCATTATTCAATCACAAAATTCTAATGTTATTAACCCCTAAACTTCAGTTTACCCGTCTTTATGCGCTTTCTTTATTCTACATCGTATTTTCTGTGTACTCATATAATAATGTATGTAATTGCATTACTACAAACTTGTGGTTGCAATACTTGTAATACAATAATTTCGTTAAACCATTATTATTCTTTAAATACTTGCACTAAAATATAGAAAGTAATAACTGTTCAGACAAAATATAAATTGTGGAAAACCAAGTGAGTATTTTCTTTGCGATAACAATTTTCGTATTAGGCATTTTGAAGTGTGAACAAAACGAATTTTTAAGTATAACAAATTTATATTAGGTGTTATGCTACGGTTTTTATCATTATAGAAAATCTCTTTTATTAATGTACAATTGCTTTCTTTTGAAAAGGCCGGTGTAAATTGAAAATAGATCCTCAAGTTCTACGATAGTAACATTCTAATGTTCGAGTTAAGAACGGGACAAGCAAAAAACATGCGTCGTAAATCTTATATGTATAGCATGAATAAGCCATTGTACTTAATATGAGTGTGGTTTATATTTTCTCAAGTTTTTAAATACTTTATTTTCTACAATCTGCACGAAATATACATGTCATATATATAGTAACGAATGAGACACATATTTTGAATGCCTTGCTTTTAAAATTATATATAATTAAATGTTAAATACAATTAAAAGAAAAAGATTGTATTACGTTATGTATTAAATTGCTTTGTAAAAGAAACTACATCGGCCATATACTATAAGCCAATATATTTGAAATATTTGTGTTTATTCATAATAATTTATTGTCTGATAACGTTCATGCTAGAGGTACTTTATTAGAAAAAATCATTTTTATGTTCCTCAATATCTTTCTGGCTTTTATTTTATTCTTTAGTCTTTTATTTTAATTTCTACAGGGAGATCCACTGTTTTTCATTAAATCTTGGTTTTATGGAATTTTGGACTTGTTACTATTCTTTCTGGGAGTGATTTGTATTTATTTTAGATGTTGAAGCTTTTTATTTAAAATAACAATGTTTAACTGAAAACTAAAATAATACTTAAACAATTTAGTATTATAACAATCCATGTTTTTCTTATAAAAAGTAAAAATTGTTATATTCTCTAATAAGGGAATGTTTAAAATTATTAAAAATTATATTTTTCCCGATCAACACTGATATTTTGAATTAGTTCACTTCACTACAAAAATCAAAATTTACTAATACGTCGTCAGCTACTAAGTTTAGAGAAATTTCTAAAGAATACAAAAATACTAAAATGTGAATTTTAGAAAGACTTTTTTTTTGAAATTTCTACCGGAAGTAGGCCTTCATATCTTACCAAAAACCGGTTTTTAGCAAATATCTTACAAATTATTGATTCTTTACAGATTTATCTAGAATACAAAAATATTTAGAGCCCGAATTGGAACAACTTTTGTATACCTAAAAGAAATTTGAAGATTCGGACCGGACGTAAGACTTGACTCTTATCGAATAGCAGTTTTTTTTATACATTCTATATACATGTATTATAAGTGCAAAAGTAATTAGAACTACATTTGGAACAATTTTTCTATAAAAGAAAGTTTCAAATTTGGACCGGAAGTAATGCTTCTACTCATCAAATATCGGTTTTTTTTGGAAAATCTCACAAATTTTGCATTCTAGTCAGATTTATTAAGAACACAAAATTGTTTGAGCCACATTTGGAATAATCTTTATATAAAAAAAAAATCAAAATTCGGACCGGAAGTAACACTCTTACTTTCTTTTATTTTTTTTTATTTATTTAACGAAAATAACGTAGAAGTATTTGATTGGGCGGCAAAATCTCCATATCCGAATCCCATTGAAAATATATGTGGAGTGCTATGGTGCCGAATAGGAATGCTAATAATGATAAGAGTTCAACTTAGATAGAAAATATTACTCAATATGCACAATCTGTATGTGAGCATTTCAGAGGAAGAAACTTATGTGTAACTTTAATAAATTCTATACAATCAAGAATGCAAGAGTATATGGACGATAATGGATTTTATATGTCGTACTAAGGTTTTTATTATTGCGAAAAGGAAACAAACTATAAGACCAAAATCACATAACCATTTTCTTTAATTTCTTTATTAATTAATTACTATTATACAGGGTGAGTCATTAGTAGCCGCTTCTTCGATTGCTCTTTTGTGTTTTAAATAAAAGAAAAAACAATTAGTGGAAGATCCATGGTTGCTTGTGGCGCATATTGTAAAAATACTTTAAGCTCTGGCGCACTTCCGGTTTCACCGGAAATGTACGGAACTTAATTTCTTTAAATGATTCACCCTATATATTTTTGGATTTTCTTATACTGCTTTAAATTGTCTGTTTGACTGTTTTTTCTTTTTCAAAACTGGGCCAATAGTTTTTGAGTTATTAATTTTTTTTGAAAATATTTGACCAAAGCACGTGTTCAGAAAAAAATCATTTTCACATTGTTTTTAAAAGTAAAAACATTAACTTTGGTGGTGCTTGTAGCCAAGAAAATTCTACATCATTTGGTAAAGTTGCACTCGACAATACCTCAAAAAACTTTGTTTTTTCAAGGCCTACTTCCTGAAATTTTCACGTACCAAAAACTTTTTTTTTAAATGGAACACCCAGTATTTTATTGAGTCATTTTGTTCCTTTTTTTTATTCTCTTTCATTTTTGGTAACAATGTCCTATACCTATCTTTTGTAATTTTTGAGATAATAACTATAGGAGCAATTAGCGGTCAATTAAAGAACTACTGGCGCTGTTCTATTCACCCAAATATTCGTCCAATAAAGGCTGGAATGCGCCTGACTGCCTGAGTCAACTGTTGAAGAAAGTCGGTATACATTTATTTCAAACTTATAAAAGCATCGCTGTTAGTTATCATCCAAATGAATTATTCTTATGAAGAGTTAATAGATATGATTGACGTTTTGGGTGAATCTGAAAGAAACTCTTTGCTAGCATCCAGACTTTATGCACAGCGATCCCTGGTAGAAGTCAACCGAAGCCAGAAACCTTCGAAAATATAAAGTGGACGGTTTGAGTGAACAGAAAGCATTGAATATGAAAGAAGGAGCGGAAAAAGCAATAACTGGTGAGGATAAGACGTTTATGGTACTTGCGAGTGTAGTCGAACACCTCCATACTAGTACTACGAAAATTAGTTGTCAGTTAGATGTAAGTCAAATTTGAGAATCCAGAATAATTAGGAAATATGAAATTCACCCGTAGCATATTTATACACAGGGTTAGATGAAAGAAATTTTCAGAATCGCTTACATTTTTGTCAATTGGCAGCAGATAAATTATCCTGGCTTTCTCAATTTTTTGTTGTTTACCAACGAAGCCACCTTCTATTAAAGTGGATACGTTCATCGTCACAATTTCCATTATTATAACACTTAAAATCCCCCATTTTATCACACCTGTAAACTTTCAAAATCGTTGGTCATTAAAACTGTGGGGAGGAATAGTGGGTAGTTACATAATTGGACCTTATTTCTTTGATGAAAATGTTAATGGTGAAGAGTATCTTCGCTATCTACGGACGGATTTTCAAAACTTTTTGAAGACCTCTTCAAATATGTCAGTAAACACAACCTTTATTTTATTTCGATGTTAACCAACAGTGTCAAAATAGTATATTAAAGAACAAGTTTCATTTTGACGTTTCAAAGTACGAATTCAGAGTTTAAGAAACGAGTGGCGTAGCCACGAGTTTCTTAACTGAATGAGTGCTTTAATGTCAAATGAAACGTGTCTTTTATGCTATTTTTTGCAATTAGTTTTAAAATTTCTCTTTTTCTAAAAGCAAAACGAGAAAAATTTGATAATCAAGGGAAATTTTGTGGCGGTTGTCACCTTGGTTTGGCACAAGATTTAAATTGACAAGTTAATTTAAAATTGACACATTTTTGATAATTTTCAACAGAATGTTTCTACTGCACACGGTATCACTATCACTTCGAAAGATAATTCAAACGTTAATATAAATGTTTATAATAGTTGTACTATTTCAAAGATTAATTAAAAATATCAAATCTTACAATGAATTTCAATATAAAAACCTCAAACTTGCTTACAAAATGTCATATTGACATCTCCATTTCTGTTGCAATGTGACCAACTTAAAATAAATCTGTTTAAATGTTCCATTTCTATTACGCAACTAGTGCTGTAATAGACCCTATTACAGCACTAGTGAAATAAATGGTATGATTACGGTACTAATTGCAAAAATAAAATATTGCAACTGGACATTGCCGGAATTAAAAAAATGAAATTCGATGCTCTTCATTCTATAAAATTATTACTTTTGGGTTAGTTGGATATAACATTTACATTGTTTGACAGTTGACTAAGGATGTCGGGCGCCTCCCTGATCTCCATTGGTTGAACGAATATTTTGGTGCATAGAACAACAGCGCTCGAAATTTCTTTAATTGATCGCTAATAGCTCCTATAGTGATTATCTCAGAAATTACAAAATATAAGTATAGGACATTGTTAACAAAAATGAAAGTGAATAAAAAAAGGAACAAAATGACTCAATAAAATACTGGGTGTTCCATTTAAAAAATATAAGTTTTTGGTATGTGAAAATTTCAGGAAGTAGGCTTTGAAAAAACAAAGTTCTGTGAGGTATTGTCGAGTGCAACTTTACCAAATGATGCAGAATTTTCTTGGCTACAAGCACCATCAAAGTTAATGTTTTTACTTTTAAAAACAATGTGAAAATGATTTTTTTCTGAACACGTGTTTTGGTCAAATATTTTCAAAAAAAATTAATAATCCAAGAACTATTGGCTCAATTTTGAAAAAGAAAAAACAGTCGAACAGACAATTTAAAGCAGTACAAGAAAATTCAAAAATATATAGGGTGAGTCATTAAAGAAAATTAAGCTCCGTGCACTTCCTGTAAAACCGGAAATGCGCCAGAGCTTAAAGTATTTTTACAATATGCGCCACAAGCAACCATGGATCTTCCACTAATTGTTTTTTCTCTTACTTAATACAGAAAAGAGCAATCGAAGAAGCGGCTACTAATGACTCACCCTGTATATTAATTACTAAAAACTTGATATCTGCTACAATTTTTGTTTTAATTTATGCTGGTAAAGGTTAGAGAAATTAATTTTACAATCCTAATTAAATTTTATTACATGATTACCCATTAATTGCACAGAAGTTCATGTATGGGACCTTGTATGTATACATATATGTATTATTTTTTGTTATAAACTTGTAAGAATAAGTTTATAATATCACTACATACAATTAAATCATGTTATAATGTAATAATTAATACGAAATGAAAAATTTTGCTGTTTTAGAATATATTTTAATTTTTTTAGAGAGCTATATCTAAAAATGAGGTGTGGTCACCATACGACTTTTTTATACGTATGTGACATCCGAAATGTGTATACAAAAGTTGTTCCAAATCAAATTTTAAGTTGCCTCTTTATAAAATAAACCTCTGATTAAAAGTGTATCTTCCGGTCCGAATTTTGGACATTTTTTTTATACAGAAATTATCGCAAATCCAACTCTAAATATTTTTATTCTCTTAATAAATCTCTATAGAATGCATAATTACGAAATATTTGCAAAATACTGCTATTCGATAAAAGCAAGAGTGTTACTTCCGGTCCGAATTTTGAAATTTCTTTGTTCCAATTCGGGCTCTAAATATTTTTGTATTCTAAATAAGTCTGTACAAAATGAATAATTTGTAAGAAATTTGCTAAAAACCGCTTTTCGCGGTAGATAGAAAGACCTACTTCCACTAGAAATGCCCAAAAAAGTCTTTCTAAAATTCACATCTTAGTACTTTTGTATTCTTTAGAAATTAGTTTAAACGTAGTAGTTGACGACGTATTAGTAAATTTTGATTTTTTTAGTGAAGTAAACTACTGCTTCCGGTTACTCAAAATCTAATCTGATCTCAAGAGGAAGATTATTAAAGACAGAGACAGACAGACAAACAGAGATACAGAGAGAGACAGAGAGTGAGAGGGAGGCCGAGAGAGAGAGAGAGAGAGGGAGAGAGAGAGACGTTTGCCAAAAACCACTTTTTCGGTATCAGGCGACCTTAAAACGTGGACATCTGCATCATAATTCCTTACTGCGTATAAGAAACTATAAAGGCAAATATTGCTTTAATTAATAAACCACAAGACAAGGTGTTAAACCGTTGATTGAAGGAATATAAAAGATGCCCAACGCTTTCCGTTAAGTCGTCCCACAAACCCCTTGCCGAGAAACATCATCGCTGTCTCGAGCTGTTTCGAATCTCGGATCCAAACGACTGATGCAGTCGTATAGATCTCGGTTCCAGTTTTGGCTACGCTCAGTGCTATGTAGTGGCGCATCTTTATGTATTCCTTCAATCAACGGTTAAACTCATTATTTTTATTTTCTTATACGTAGGATAAGGAAGTATTGTGATGATGAAAATTTCAATATAATCTCCCTCTTGAGATTTGATTAGATTTTCAGTAAAATCGGCAGACCGGAAGTAGTAGTTTACTTCAGTGAAAAAATCGAATTTTGCCAATTATTCGTCAACTACTAAGTTTAAACAAATTTGTAAAGAATTCATATATACTCAAAATTAAATGTGAGAAGAATTTTATTAAAAAAGTTTTTCGAAATTCCTACCGGAAGTAGGTCTTTTACTCTTATCGAAAATCAGTTTTTTGCGAAGTCATGCTTTTTAGACAGGTACGTTACGAGTATAAAAGTATTTAGAACTTAATTTTCAATACCTTTTGTATAAGAAAAAAATTAAAATTTGGACCGGAAATAGCACTTGTACTCTTATCGAATAGGTAGCGATTATTGCAAATATTTCGTAAATTATGCATTCTATATATATTTATCAAGAGCATAAAAGTATTTAGAGTTGGATTGGGAATATTTTTTGTATAAATGAAAATTCAAAATTCGGACCGGAAATAATACGTTTACTCTTAGCGAGTAGCATTTTTTTGCAAATATCTCACAAAGTATGTATCCTGTAGAGATTTACTAAGAGACTGGAAGTTCTTAGAATAGGATTTTGAATAATTTTGTATAAAATAATTTTTAAAATTGTATGATTTGAAACGCTCATACGTATAAGAAAGTCGTGTGGTGGCCACACCTCATTTTTTTTATTTGAATTAATTTAAAAATAAGGTATGAGTTATAATAACAAAACTAAAGATATTTTTCAAAAGCATTTGGGTATATTATCTATTGAACTAAGCAAATAGAAATAAATTTAGTAAATCATGGTCACCTTGTTATTTTATTTAGGAAGCTAAACTAGTTCGATTTATAATCCAGAATATATTTTAAGAAATAATATAGAAGTGGAGGAGAGGAATGTAAATAAGAAATTATACAAGGAGCAGCATTCAAACAAATATAAATATTCTGTGGAGATATTTATTTAGTGTGTTTTCAAGACCAGACATCCATACAATTAGAATGTGACTATCGACAGATACGCGCAGCGTTTTTAAACTCACACCGGTCATTTCTAAAGAAAGCAATTGTACATGATATCCATACAAACATCGAACACGATAAAGAAGTGGGTACAAAAGCAACCGAAGATATTGCAAGCAAAGTAAGAATAAAAATATGTAAGGGCAAGGTTAGCAAGAGTTTATGAATAATGCAATTTATTTTTAAAATAGTGATATTAGATTTATTTTTATCATTGGTGTTTCCAATTACGATAAAACGCACAAACTTGTTTTTCTTTCTTTTTTCCTGTAAAAATGATCCAATCTGACCCGTAAACAAAAATTCCATCACGTTTGAGTTTAATGCATTGATTTTGTTGAATAATATTTGCATTGGTAGAATACTAAGCTTATACATGTCATAAGAAATTATGTATAATATTTTTTGCTTTTTTATTTCTTTTCTCCATTGTTCTTCTGCCAGCAATTTAACTCCTTCACCTGTCCACCTTCACATATGTAATATTTTCTTTTAAATAGACCTGCTATCGCCTTGTTATTCTACAGTTCTATCTACAGACGGCATTGTGCTTCTTTTTTACCTCCAGGCCTGTCCGACTTATTGTCACAGTTTGCACCACAGCCAAATAGGCTTATTGATCTGAGTCTGTGTGGTTCATAATTTTCACTCAAGTACTTTTGTGCCGGTCGTTTACTGGTTGTGTCTTAAGCATTTCTAGGTTTATATTCGTTTACTCAATAATGCTTTACCACCTGTGCAGTATATCATCTATTTCCTGTTGCATTAACTGTTTTTGTTCGTTTGTTAATTTACCTCCTATTTACTTTATTGCATTGCTTTTAAGTTTCTAAATGTCAATTAGTCTTTTCTGCCTTACTTTTTCTTTGATTGTTTGTTTGTAAAATTGTAAAATCTGCCCTCAACCTCTTTCTCCCGTTACAACAAATACATTAAGTTTTTCTCCATTCATATTTCATACTTTCACTTTCACTTCTTGCTCTTGTGTTAATGCTGCCCTTTTCAGTTTCTTTTAGTTTTTCAAACAATCACTAAAACATGTATGTTCCATATTTGTCAATACCATATCCAATACTATTTTGAAAAGTAGCATCTCCTTGCCTCAGTCTTTTTCCAAAGAGATTTCGTCTATTGTTTCTTGCCCTGTGTTTATTTCTTTTATTGTAATATTTGTTAATTGTCATAGATTAATATTTATGCTTTTCATACCTATACTTGCTCGGCAGTTGGTCGAAGTTCTTTAAAATCTATACAGGAGGAAATTTATGTGAAAGAAATATCAGTCATGAAACTATTATTGGATTTATTTCAAAAAGAAAATGTCAACAAGAGAAACGGAATTTGGCGGTTTACTGAGGATATTCCAGCTTTTCAAGTTCAAAACGCATATGGGGAATATGGGCTTGACAGAAGAAACCTCATGCAAATTCTGTCAAGCAGAAGAAGAAACCGCAATACTTCTATATATAATACTACTTTACCAGTGTGAAGATTTGGCAAGAATGCGGTTTCTATAAATGGAAGGTGAATATCCCAAGGCGGGATTGCATATAATCGACTAGATATAATCAAAAAAACAAACCTAGAGAATCTACTCTAAAGAGACTGATGCCCACAACAGATGGGAAGGTAGACGTAAGTATGATTTTCTAATAGTTGATATAACAATTTTCATATTATTCTATTGGTTTTTTCCATTTCTTGTCGCAATATACGACCAGCTTTCTTTTTGTGAATCTACTCTGATAATCATCCATGACATTATCAGTGCATTCCTCTCTTTCAATATTATTGTTAGTAATTTTTATGTTATATTAAAAAATAATATATCTCTATCTTCCTCTAGTTTTTCATACAGTGATTATTACATAAGTCTTTAGTTAATTATGCATTTCCTCTTTGCTGATGTGTCTTCTGAAATTGGTTTTCAAATAATCCTTAAAACATGGAATTGCACCATATACGTATTTTATGCTACCTGTCTCTTCATATAATGGTAGTTTTTCAGTGAGAAGCAAATTTATTTTCTTCTGGGTTTTTAGGTTAAAATCATGTTATCGTATCTTCTTCTACTCCTGCGGACGTTACGCCCACTATCATGAGCTAGCTTGGTTCAGCTTTGAAGATATCCCTTGGTATAGTAGACGATATGACAGCAGTAACAGAAAAAGCGAAGACATCACACAGTTTCAACTTAGAAACGAAGAAAGGAGACTCTACGGCAAGCGTAGAAGTCGTTACCGCCTTACTACGATTAATATTATTTTTTTCTTTGCGAAACCACTTCTGGGCTTTTACAGTCGAAATCGTGTCATCACCTTCTTCTGTTGCTTACGTTTCGTCCAATTACCATGAGCCAATTTCAGGTAACCGTAGAAGTAAAAACAGTCCTGAAGAGGTCCCTTAAGTTAGTGGACAAAAATTTCGGCAGCAAAAGAAGACAAAAGGAACAAAGAAGCGATACTCAAGGACAGCTGTGGAAACCTAATTACGACTTCGGTTTGCTTTGCAAAACATAAACTGCTGCAAAATTCCAAGCAGAACAATAGATAATACTGAAAACTTCATACCGGTCAACAGTGTCTATATCTGAGTAATAAATTTCATCAACCGCATTTAATTTTAAAAAATTCCTTAAATTAAAGCTAATTCATGTTTGTCAGCGCCTGATATCCAGAATGTTATTTGATCTTCCCCATAACTGTATTCTATTCAGGTAATTGTCAACATTAGCGTCCATTCTCTTTTGTACAGCATGGAAGATCATGATTCGCTTTAGATATGTTCATAAATAATAAAAATAATTAAATACATTTAGTTCTAAGAAATTGTGAAATATAATTTTATTATGTGGTATTTTGCTTTTATAAAAATATATTTTAAATCACTCTTACGGGTTTCTTCCAAAATATAAATTAAAAATATCAGGAATATTTTCTGAAATCCTCCATATTTATTTATAGCAATATTAATTTAGTAGTAAATAATATGAAATTACTCTTAGTATTCATTCCTATTCTTGCCACATTTCGTCCGTAAACAACTCGTTAGTTTTTTGTTGCACATGCTTTATATTTCCTTAATTCCAAGAAATAAAACTCTCAATTCGTCTTCTAAAATTGTCTTTCTCATAATCCTGAAAATGAATTTCAACACTATTTGTCTTTTCTTAAAATTAGTTGATACATGCTTGAAAATAGTGCCGGTTTGCCAATAAGTTCACTTTATATGCATAATTTGGGAGAAACTCATAGTGAACTGATGTAAATATAGAGATAAAAGGAATTAAGCTGGCACCATTGTAATTTTCACTTATGAAAGCGAATCTATTTTAATTTTTATTTATCGTACCAAATTAGTAAATATTAATAAATATTCAAATATCAATAAATTCGAATTGCATATTTTTAAAACATTAAATTCCCTGTATGTATTTTTAGCAACAGTAAATTACCAGGAACAAATACGAAACCATGCATTGATGTCAGTTAGTAGCGATAGCATGTATGCTGTTTTTATACACCCTGTCCAGTTTAAAATGCAGTACATGAGGATATTGGAAACCGTTGGAGGTACAACGTCGGTTAAATGGGAGAAAAGTTGCGTACTCATTTGTCAATGAATAATCCGACATCAGATTTTGAAATTTTTGTTTCATTGGGCAGATACAGGGTGAAAAAGAAAAAAATGCATTTTTGAAAATCTTCCATATTTTGTTTCCTAGAAGAGATAAATTTACAAAAGTTGTAAGCTAGGGATAACAAGTCATGAGGATTTTAAAAATGATTAAAAAAAAATCTAGGTCTAATAGATTTTGCGTGACAATAATCAACTTTTGTTTTTCTTATGGCAGCCATATTGGTTTTTGACATTTTTAATATCTTCAAAAAAAATTCTATTCAATTATGTATAACATGTTTATGTTCAAGATAGTAAAAATATGAAAAATAGAGAAAGTAAGAAATAAAGGTGGTTAGGTAGCTGAATCATTAATGTAACAACTGTTCAAATAAGCCACCGTTCATTCGTATGCACAATCTACATCGTGTTAGTACTGCCTCACAAGATTGTCTAACCATGTTCGGTGTCATTCCATTCACTGCATCTTCAACTGCTTGACGTAATTCTTCCACATTTTCATAAGATCTCGAATACACCTTGTTTTTCAGATAGCCCCATACAAAAAAATCAAGAGGTGTGAGGTCCGGGGACCTAGCAGGCCATGTTTATGCTCAAGATAGTAAAAACTTGAAAAATAGAGAAAGTAATATTTTAACATAGTAGGCCGTGATAAGAAATGTGACATTTGTATTAAACAACTCTAAAAGCTGTGAAGTTTATTCTGAACTGTCAGTAATCTTGTTGTTAATCTCATTGTATTGTTAAAAGTATCTGTACTGTGCAAACCTAAGATGGATCGTTTTACAAATAGTGACAAATATCAAATGCTGGAGTGTTTTATTTTGTGTGGAAGAAATGTTGAATTGGCTGCAGAAATGCATTTCGATAGATACCCTGAAAGGCGGCAGCCAGAAAAAAGCATTATTCGCCGATTGCGTGATAATTTGATAATGCATGGAAGTTTTGTCAAACCCAAAAAAAGGCAAAACAATGAAAATAATGAAAATATTGTTCTTCAAGCAGTAGTTGAAAATCCCCGTACATCTTTACTGGTCAAGGGCTTCAAAATGGTGACGAAATACGGAGAGCACAATTCTGTCATTGGTTCATCGAAAAACATAATGAAAATCCAAACTTTTTTGCGAAAATTTTATGGTCTGATGAGAGTCGATTTATTAACTCTGGAATGTTTAAAAATACTATCTTTTGGTCCGATGAAAATCCACACCTATTTCGTGGCATTAGACAGCAAGTCAGATGGGGATTTAATGTCTGGATCGGCGTTATTGATACCCATGTTATCGGTCCATTCTTTTTCAATGAGAATTTAAATTCTGAAAGGTATTTAGACCTTTTGAGCACACATGTTGCTGAACGAATTGAAGAACTTCCACTTGCCACGTTGCAAAATATGTATTTTCAGCATGACTCCACACAATTCCTTGTTGGTTACAAATTATTTAAATAATCAATATTTCAATAACTGGATTGGTAACCGAGGACCAATAGGGTAGCCTGCTAGGTCCCCGGACCTCACACCTCTTGATTTTTTTTGTATGGGGCTTTCTGAAAAACAAGGTGTATTCGAGATCTTATGAAAATGTGGAAGAATTACGTCAAGCAGTTGAAGAAGCAGTGAATGGAATGACACCGAACATGGTTAGACAATCTTGTGAGGCAGTACTAACACGATGTAGATTGTGCATACGAATGAACGGTGGCTTATTTGAACAGTTGTTACATTAATGATTCAGCTACCTAACCACCTTTATTTCTTACTTTCTCTATTTTTCATGTTTTTACTATCTTGAACATAAACATGTTATACATAATTGAATAGAATTTTTTTTGAAGATATTAAAAATGTCAAAAACCAATATGGCTGCCATAAGAAAAACAAAAGTTGATTATTGTCACGCAAAATCTAGTAGACCTAAATTTCTTTTAATCATTTTTAGAATCCTCATCACTTGTTATCCCTAGCTTACAACTTTTGTAAATTTATCTCTTCTAGGAAACAAAATATGGAAGATTTTCAAAAATGCATTTTTTTCTTTTTCACCCTGTATCTGCCCAATGAAACAAAAATTTCAAAATCTGATGTCGGATTATTTATGGGCAAATGAATACGCAACTTTTCTCCCATTTAACCGACGTTGTATCTCCAACGGTTTCCAATATCCCCATGTACAGCATTTTAAACTGGACACCCGGTATATTGCATTTTTATAAAATACTCGTTAGTTTATTTCGGTTGCAGACATGTGTTGCATATGCTTTATGATTCACGTTTTCCCAGAACTAACAATCTGTCAATTCATCTTCTAAAATTGTTTTTTTTAAATAATATAGAATTAAGTCCATTTTTCGCCACAAAATTTATAATAGATACAGTATCAACAATGTTCGTATTTAAATAAATAATAAATTATAACTCAACAAGAATTAACGCGGATTTTTTATGGGTGTCACCTATGATGCCCGGAAAGTCGAAGCAGAAAGATACAATGATCGTAATAAATATCATCAACTGCATTTGATTTTTAAAAGCTCGTTTCTGAAATCATAATATCCTTAAAATTAATATCCAGAAAGTTTGTGGTGAATTTCTTCTGCAGCTGAAATCGTCTTATGTTAATGTATTCCTTTTTCTTTGGTGCAGATCGGACAACTCTCTCTAATGAGGTTATGTAGTAAGTATTTTGTTTTGTAAAAAAATATGTTTATATTTTCGCAGAAACGATAATATTGTTGTTATCCATCTTCTGTAATTGTTTTTCAAATAATGTGAACATCAGTTTCAAAACATTCAGATGCATCATCCATTCGATGCTATTTGTTACTTCCTAAAATTAGTGAATACATACTTCAAAGTAGTGGCAGTTTTCCAAAAAGAACCAACGTTTTCTTTATTTGATTCAACTCATTATGACACTCGTATAACTTTAGAAATAAAAAGAATCCACCCAAAAATTTTAATTGGAACGTTAAATTAAAACAAATTAAAATTTTGGATCTCAACACATCCTTAAAGTTAGTACCAAAAAATTCCTGATAAATTCCACTCTAATTATTATTATATTGCTGTTAGGCTAATGTTAACAACAGAATTTCTCCTTTTTCCTTCAGGAATGAAAAAGTATGTAATAAATTTCCAAAACAATAAGTATTTAATTTTAAAAAGCACTAAATTTAATGATATTATGTAAAATAATTTTTTAAAAACTTTTATCGGTTTCTTCGGAAATTTATTGTCAAAATATGCTTTCCACTTCCTGAAATTCTCTATATTTATTTTTATCCACATTCAACGGCGAGTAAAAAAATACGACACTATTTGCTTATCTGAAATGTGATAAGAACCGCATATTCGATACAAAATAAACAATTCGTCAAACATGTTAATACATCAGATATATACAATACACATGGAAAAAAAACTCGTGCGCCAATAAAATGCATAAATATTTTCCACAAACACTAATTTGTAATGATAAGTGATCGTATGTTAGATAAAATATAAAATCATCTAACTAATCTCAATTAGACAAAACAATAATAAATTTATTTACGTGAATGGAAGCAGTCAATTGTATATGTATGTATTTTTAAATATCTGAAGAGATGTAGTGAACGATTACAAGAAAAAAAAAATCAATTAACGTACCTCGCATTTCCATAATTTGAGAATTATTATTGGATGCAACCGGAAGCGTAGAGCTTTTAATCGGATGACGACGAGCCGCGAAGCGTCGACGATCCTTCCTTTTCCGCGACGGGTTCCGAAATTTACAACGACGCGCTCGGAAACAAAGTAACAGGCGTATATGTTACGTATACCGAAAGAAGAACCAACCAAAAACAGAACCAAAAACCAACTCAACAACTAACATTCGATCAAGAGTTCGCCGGTCACTCTGCGAGTACGAAAAAAAGTGCAATTTTTCACCAGCTGCTATTTCTGTTAACCAGGAAAAAATGCCGTCTACTAGTTTCGCGAGTTGCCAAAATTTTTTGGTGGGGAGTGTTAGTTTAATACACAAACGAATTGGTGACTGTGCGAAGCGAGGAGCGAGACGGGTTGGAGCAGGCGTCCGCGGGGGGAAAATGTAAACGAATTCGCATGGCCCGGTTACGTAAGCGGTAAAACAGCAGCGAGTAGCAGCGAGCGAAGCAAGCAGCAGTCGCAGCAGCGTTGCGATACCATGGCGGTGCACGGCCAGCGCAAGGCCACGCGAGCCAATTCCCCCCGGAACGGGCCGATGCGGGAATGCAAAAGCCTTGTCCGATGCTGTTTTTTTACATGGGCGCCGAATACGTGGGGACAATGAAACAGAGGTGTTCGGTACGTTGAAACAATGCGACGACATTTTTAGAATTTCATGTATTTTATAAACGCTGCAATGAAGTAATATAATAACAGTCGGTGGCATAATCATGAGGTGCCCCTAAAATATTATATTCTTTTGAATTCCAGCAAGGGAAATATGAAATACGTAAACGTATATTATGGGTCGATTACCCAAACAGACGATACACGTCATAAAGAATAATTTCGGTCCAAGTAACATTAAAGTACAATAATACCTACTAATCCTAATATTATTCTAGCTTCCGGTAACGTTTTATGTTACCAGAACTGTACGCCGTTGCAACATATAAAATGGTAACATTTTATTCTGTCAAATGTCATACTGTCATAGTTGTTTACATTTTTCAGTCACTTCATTATCATACGTATTTCTTCCATTTTTACTATATTTATACGCCGATTTCATTTTTAACAATCAGTTGTTTTCACAACTAAATCATGCCTAAACCGTTAGGTAAGCAAGCGAAAGAAATAATTCTCTCTTTAATCGGGTATTTTGAAAAAGAACGCGATAATAATGCGCCATTGCTACCCCTAACAGCAGTTCGAGAGGTAATATTTTCTGTTATTTATAGTTTATACAATAAACGTTTTAATAATAATATTTTTTATTTAGAGAGTAGCAAGTGCTTTAAATATTCACATTGCAACTGTAAATAAAATATCATCTACATCAAAACAGGGAGTTGGACCATCTAGCCGAAACCGAAAACGGCCTAGAAGTAAGCCTGTTGTAAATGTTGATGACTTTGCTCAGTGTGCAATAAGAAATACAGTATATGACATGTATAGAAACAATAAGTTCTTAAGGATTTACGTTTATAAAATTAATATTTGAGTTTTTTACAGAACAACATATCACGATTCATTCACTGAATATTACTCTTAAAGAAAAGGAACTCTTTTCTGGTGGCAAGTCATCTTTACGGACAGTATTACACAATATTGGTTTTAATTACAAGAAGGATGATCCTAAACGAGCTTTAATGGAACTACCACAAATTGTATTAAAACGTGTTACATTCTTGCAACAATATGTTCGTATGAAACATGAAAATGCTCGCCAGTTTGTGTTCCTTGATGAGTAAATTCGTAAATCTTGGCAAAATGAATCTATAGAAACCACAAAGGCTTCAAAAGTAGGTCGAAAAAGGTACATTATATTTCTAAGAATAACATATTCTTATCTTATGTATATTTATTATATTATCTTGTTTTAGATATATTGTATTACATGCAGGTAGTTCTAATGGATTTATTCCTGGAGCAGACCTAATATTTCCGACAAATAGTCAGTATTTAGATTATCACGGTGATATGAACAGAGACAACTTTTTATACTGGTTTGAACACCAACTTCTTATAAGTTTAAAAGAGCCGTCCATAATTGTTTTGGATAATGCCAGTTACCACAGTACTATTAAAAATAAAAGTCCAACATCATCTGCCACTAAAAATGAAATTCAGACATGGCTCACCAATAATAACATTGACTATGACGGAGCTGCTTTAAAAATACAATTACTGGATTTAGTTAAACGGTTAGTACATATATATTTAATTATTTTATTCAATAATTTCATTTATATCTTTACGTAAAGGCATAAACCACCAACTATATATGAAACCGATGATTTAGCAGAGAAGTATGGGCACGTAGTTCTTCGACTTCCACCCTAACATTGTATATTTAACCCCATAGAACTAGTGTGGGGAATAACAAAAACATACTATAACAATCACATTGGAAAATATGGTAGAAAAGTGGAGGAATGCATAAAACTGTGGAAAGAGGCATTAACACAAGTAACCCCAGACATTTGGGCAAATAGCGTTAACCACTGTGAAACTGAAATTCAAAAATGGTGGGATAGAGAAGTAGGTTTTGAGAGACAAGATATATTACCTCTTATAATTAATGTAAATGATTCCGATTCAGAAGACAGTGTTAAAGGATGAAGAAAACTAGCATTTCAACTTAATATTATTTTCTTTTTATCATATGCTTATCGCAATGTTACGAGTTTTTTAATCACTAATATGTATGTATAATAATATATAGATCCGTGTCGGTAAATTCTTGGTATTAGGCCTTTTTAACGAAATGCAATAAATACTAGGTTTTAACGTTTCGACATTTTTTAATATTAATGTCTTCTTCAGAAAAACTGAAATTATAAGTATAAGTTACAATAATGGTTCAAAAATTAATACAAAACAAGATTACTTACTTAAGAATAAATAATAAATAAAAATAAAGGCCAAGAAATAATAGTATTATTAATATAATACTTATTTAAATAATAATATATAGATTTTGTGTATATTATTTTTGTGAATGTAGTCTAAAATAAATAAACTCACATGTATTTAGAATTTGTTTATATTTTTTGTAGACATAGTCGAATAATTTAAAACAAATTAATAGTATTTGCTAATATTTTAAAATGTCAACCTAGTCCTAAACACAGATTATTTTCAAAGTACAGCTTGCTCAAAGCAACGTTATTTGTCAACACTGTTATGATATCACAGTGACGTTTCATATGACGTGTATCGCCTGTTTGGGTAATTGACCTATATACGCTCGCAGATGAGCGTACCATGTAGTAGGAAGAGGACAGTTAACCCTCTAATACATGAATTATCGAAATTTGTTATTATGTTTCTAAAAATTTTGAACAAACAGATCATGGACCTTTGAAATAACTTACATTGGGTTTGGAATAATTTTGGTCGGCAAAATTTTATTTTTGGTTACAAATGGTAACATTATGAACCCATACAACAAAACAAAAGATTAAAAAAAATACTAAAGTTCAGAAAATGTAGTAATTTTATTGATGAATTTGTAAGAAACAATTGTTTTTGGAATTGCAACAATAGTGAACTTGGCATTTTTTACATTTCACGCGAGAAAGCCCCTTGCAGCTTGCATCTTTCGCGTTCAATTGTCCATTCTGGCCAATGGCTAATATGGTCACTCTGAAAAAAATTGTTTTGTCTCGGTTCCAGGCATCTTCGCAACTTTTTGGTTGGTTCTGGTGTTCCATTGTTTGACCCGATTGGCCTTACTCTTTTGTTAGATGCTCAAATTCCTGTAAAGCAAAGCTGTTCTGCCAAAAGAGTTTTGAATCCGAGAAGCGGCATTATTTGGTCCGTGGATCCTTGTTGCCTTTTCATTCGTCTTTACAACAGCCAAGAATTTACCACCACAACATATAATAAAATATTCGGTGATACCATTTCCGACTTTTTAGCTTTATCGGGTAAAATCCTATTAGGGAATCCTGCAAATCAACACCCCACATATGGCGGTTGTATTCTGTGATTATATTTGGACAATCTACTTCTTTTTTGCAGTTTTCAGATTTGAAAAATCTTTTTACTTTGACGGCTTCCACAATACTTAGAAATTAGAGTGACAATTTCGTTGTCGTATCATCATTGCACAGCATGTATATCGATCCAATCAAACTTTGTTGTGCTTTCATTTACGGTACCTCTTCCTTTTTGCTTCATTTGTTTTTCTGTCTGTCCTTGATGATCAGGCAATCGATTTTGGCGGACTGTGGCCACAGAATGAATTTTCTGTTTCGCTAAGTACGATATTAGCGGCAACGAAGAAAAATAATTATCGTAGAAAATTTCGTGGTGTTTGTCATGTGGAATAGGTCTGCTCAATCGAAGTACAACGTTACTTGCGGTCCCCAAATCAGGCTCACTATCATCAATTGTATAGCCTCGCTTTCCCGCAAACAATTCAAAATTGTAGGAGGAACCGGATACCCCACTAAGTATCATCTTGTAACCCAATTTATGGAGTTTCTTAGGGTTGTACGTTTTTATACTAATCCTTCCTTTAAACGGGATGATCTGTTCATCGCAAGACAGATGTTGTTCAAGAGGAATGGTCAAACAGGCTTTTCTGATTGTTTCCAGAACTGGCATAATTTTATCTAAACTGCTTGTACTCTGACTATTGTCTGAAAAATGCAATAAACTTTTGATTACCTCGAATCTATTTACTGGCATAATATTGGCAACTTGCGAAATTCTGGTATGAGGAGACCAATAGCTTCTGGTATTAGGTAGTTTGATAATCGACATCCAAATTATCATACCCACAAACCGTTGTATTTCTTCATCACTAGTGCACAACGGTCTGTTAGGTCGTGTTTGGTCCCAATATAAATAAGATTGGCGAACAACTTCGGTGAAAAAATCTTGTAATAAAAAGTGTCCAAAAAGTTTCAGATGCGTATCTAATTTCAAAATTTCATCAGGAAGTAACTCACTGCCACAAAACAGTATACCCGCTTCATCTTTACCCGTCACTGAATTTTTCCAGTTCAATGTTGGTTTTTTAGTTACTTTCCCTCTGGATTTTTGGTTTGGTTGGCAACAATATGCAATAGAGGGTTAAAAGAGTTTTTGTTCATTTGTGCAAGATAGACATAAACTGCTATACTCTATGTGGCATTCCTATCTTGTACATTAGCTAGCACTTGCTACACATTCTTTGTTCAACACCTAGAACATCTTCTTTCTCCTTTAGACGCCTAGTTCATTCATGCCACTATACGCCAGATAACGAAGAAGTGCATTTGAGAACAGCAAAGATGTCAATGTAATATGAAAAAGTTTAGAGGTGTTTATGAAGATATGATCAGTGGCGACTGCTGCAAGGAGGGCAACGGGGCACTGCCCCCACCCCCTCCCGTGACAAATTTCTTTTAACATATAAATTAATTATAAATACCCAATTTGTATGTACTTTTTCTGATTTGCTTGATCGCAGTCTGACGTAGGCTCCGGGGCATCTCGCTCGACTGCACCGTCTGTATTAGGAATCGAGAGATGAAAATGGCGTGGGTAGAGAGCGGGTTTATGTCAGCGAGAGGGCACTTCTCTGCGGTGCCGGTGACGCAAGTCCAGTATGTAATACACAACAGCTGTGAGTGTATGTTGTAATTTCTATAGGTGCAAATACAACTATGAATTGCGTTAGTAACATAATCGAAATGATAGAATTAAAAAATCTAGGTCCCATAGACTAGATTTATTGATTAAACTAGAAGATCACAATTCGAAAACTAATAAAACCGTGACGAGAAAATTCAACAGAAGCTCTTACACTTCATCAGAGTGATTGTGTGGGTGTAATGTGAAAAATGCTTTTTTTTGTTATGAGTGCTTAATTAGGAATTCTCCACAAAGCGACCCTGCCTGGACTTCTAAAAGTATTAGCGATTAAAAACACTTTGGTGAAAAAATAAAAAGACGTAAAGTAAGTAAAAAACATCTTAGTAACATGAATATTCAGGTTTGGGAAAGGTAAATATAATGTGCCAGCTTAACACTGCATATAGATTAAATATAATTTAGCACAATGAAAACGTTAGTAAAAACAGACATATTCTTGGAAAATTAATAGACTGCATTAAGTTTTGTGGCATGCTTGAAATCGCTTTAAGCATGACGAAGCACAAGACAGACAGTGCGAATTCGGGGATTTTTCGCGTATTGGTTAATTTATTGGCAGGAATTGACAGCACACTCAAGGACCACATCAACAAGTCTGATAATAGAGTTTTTATGGGTTTGTCAGAAGCCATTCAAAGTGAATTGCTGGACAGTATCTACGAAGTTTCTCGCACTTTGATTCTAGACGAAATTAACAAAGCTATACAAGCAGACGAGACGACCGATTCGGCTACATTTTCCCAGTTAGCTTTTATAGTTCGATACGAGTTGAACCGAAATATACAAGAACGATTACTGTCTTTTCTGCAACCAGAGAATAATACTGCTGATGGCATTAGCAAATGTTTATTGGAAGAACTTAGGAAAATTAAATTGGACCAAACGCCTTATTATATTAATATCCCAAAGCTACGATGGCGCCTTAGTAATGAGTGGTAAAAACAACGGTGTTCAGGCAAAAATTAAAGATATTTACGAAATTGCAAATTATATTCACTGTTACGCGCACCAGTTAAATCTGATAGTTGATAGTAACCTCACATAACAAACTAGTGAAAGTTTTCTTTTTAATCGAGATGGTTTTTCTACTTTAGATTCTCAAAGCGTCCTGCTATACTGGATGAGATTGTGAAAAATCGACTTCCGCGGGTACCACCAATCAGTTGGAACTTTAAATCAAGATGTGTTGTGATTGTCTTTAGATATAAAAAAGACCAGTCGACAATAAGGAAAGCTGTAGGCTTGAAAAATATTTTAAATGATCATGATTTCAATTACTGGTTATATATATAGGGCTTACTAGTTATATATATAAGGCAATCTACATAATCATTTGAAATCAGTTCATAAAATAATTATCGGAAAGAAATCAGAAACGATCGGCGAAGAAGAAACGCCTGGACCTTCCTCTTCTTCAAAAAAAACAAACGAATATTTTGAATTTTATGAAAGTGAAAAGGAGTAGTTTAGAAGAAATCATATCAAAACTTGCAGCAATGGATGGATTTTCTATTAATAGCATTACAAATAGCTCATTCATACGAGAATCTCTTCAACAACAAGGATATTCATTACCAAGAAACAACTCTAGAGTAATGGATCTCATTCATGCGTTTTATGACAATGCCAAACGTGAAACTATTACTGATTTAGATTCAATAAAAAAGAATAGGAAAAAATTCTCTATAACTTTAAACGAGTGGACAAGCAAAAGAAATCATAGATATTTAAACATTAATGTACACCACTTGGTAGAAGATTTCAATTTGGGATTAGTGCCAATAGCTGGTTCCTGTGATGTTCAGAGAACATTAGAATTGGTATCTGAAAGGCTACAAAATTTCAACTTGAATCTAGAAACTGACATAGTTGCAGCAACAAATGATGGTGCTGCTGTTATGAAAAAATTTGGCAAATTATCATCTATAATTAATCAACTATGCTATTCACACGCCATCCACTTAGCAGTTAGTGATGTGTTATATAAACATAGAGAAATGGCTGAAGCTGAAGCCGAAGTAAATGTTTCAAATGAGGAATCGGAAGATAAAGATGAAGACGAATATAACGATTATGAAGATTCTCTTTATTATGTTTGTAACCGAGAACATCCTATTCCTATTTTGTCTGACAATTACAAACAATCAGTTTCACAAATTAGAAAAATTTGTAAGTTCTTTAGAAAATCTTCAGTAAGAAACACCATTCTTCAAAATTATATCAAACAAGAAAAAGGGAAGAAATTAAATTTAATTCTTGACTGCAAAACAAGGTGGAATAGTATAGAGAACATGATTGGAAGATTTCTGGCAGTAAAGGAATGTGTTTTTTTTTAGCACTGAATGGTATTGGTTCTTCTTATATGTGGAATGAAGCTCAATATCCTAAACTTTTGGAACTTCATAAAGTCTTGGGACCGATTCGTCTAGCAGCTGAAGGCTTAGGGCGACGAGATGCCAATTTATTAACAAGTGAAGGTATATTTGAATTTCTGTTAAATGAACTAAAAAATTTAAACACTGAAATAAGTTTGAAATTATTATGTGCTTTAGAAGAACGAATTCAAGAAAGTGGAATTAGCAACTCTTTTGCTGTATTTGCAAAATCCACAAAACATTACCAGTTCAGCAAGGAAATCTAATGTACTTTCTTTAGCTTCAAAAACAATGCAAAATCCCAATTTTTTTACTGTTAAGTCAGTTATAAAAATCGTATCGGCTAGTGTAATGAATTATATTGAATATGGATATTAGGTAAGTAAGAATATAACAGTTATTATTCACAACACTCCAAATACATGCGCAAAATTTGATTAAAAATCTTTTTGTTACATAGTATACAAATATAACCTTTGTAGAAATTTCAGATAACTTTAATGAGTATAACAATGAATATATTATGTGAATTTTATAGAAAGGGAAATGGTAGGTTTTAAAAACTCATTTACGCAAACAAAAAAGTGACAGTTATACTCACATATTACCTGGTTCCTACTTAAAAACAGGGACGTGCAAATTTTGTTTTACAGATAATTAAAATACGGGTTTGTGGTTATTTTAAGATGTAATTTAGAAAATGTTGTAACAAAGACCCCAAGAAACCGCATAATATCTTCTGAGAAATCCTCGTTCAAGTTCATCTAATTTGGCCGTGACCTCCACTTCCCGTAGCACATGCCAAATCAATGGCTATCTTTTAAACTGTTTATGTATTCTCAGCAATGTTTGCTATTTCACCAATTATGGTATATTGACATCCAAATGTAAATTTACTTTCAACGAAACTTATTTTAATAATGTAATTCGAAACATTATTTGTTTCATTTATGTTTTTTTCTAATGGGAGAGTATATTGAGGCAACTAATTTTTATAATACAAATATGGATTGAAAGTGAAGTTTTTATTATATACCAGAACATCACTTGCAATTAAATGTAGATAAGAATTCGTGTTAAATATACCGCATGAATCAAGTAGTGTAATTATTTGGAACCTTGAAATGTCTCTTTTTTATATAGAATTACTGATGTTATAACTTTCGCACAAGGACAGACAATCGTAGAACATTTCCATATACAATTTATTAAGAAGACATTTTAAAATTGCTTCCATCTCATCATCACGTTTCACTCGACAATAATAAAACTAATCTTGTGATTGTGGAATGAATGGGGATTTTTGTTAATTCGTCTAAACGCAAAAAGTACGTTAGCTTTTAGAATTATTATTTTGCCTTTTTAAAGGCATCAATTTATTCCATATTCCACGTTCAGCTTACCTTATAATCAATGTCACTAACTATACATATTAACAAGTTTATCAAACTCTTTGAGTCAGTTACTTATCACAAACCCAACATCAGTATGAATTTACTCAAAATACACTCCGCAAAAAAATTATGGAATCACCCATTTATTTTTGGATTTTTTTTATTTTTTCAAAACTTTATGGTCTTTAACTCTTTGAGGGGCGAAGGGTAAAAAACGTACCACTAAAAATTTTGGCCAAGGTGTGTGCTGCTATAAAAATTAAACCGCCTTTTTAAAATTTAATGGCGTTGGTTTGCAGTGGTGTTCAACGTGTACCACTATCCCCTCCCAATTCATGCGATCTAATTTTGAGGTTAGTTTTTGAAAGCAGTGAATTGCCCAACAGTATTTGTTGTTATTTCGCAAATCTGGCTATTACCGGTAAGTGATTTTAATTGTTTATTTTGTAGCCAACTTCTAGTTAGTATTATAGAGGGTTATGATAAAGTAACGCACAAAATTCATAAAACGTACAATGTTCATTTTTGAAAAAAATGCAACAACACGTCAAACAGTTTATTTTATTCCGCGTCTTTTAACATAAGTCAAAAAAATTAAACGTCAAATTTGTCAGTTATGACGTCATCAATATTTTTTTTAAATATGAAGCTTGGTTTTTTTTTACTTTATTTGAT
This sequence comes from Amphimallon solstitiale, assembly GCA_963170755.1. Taxonomy (NCBI): domain Eukaryota; kingdom Metazoa; phylum Arthropoda; class Insecta; order Coleoptera; family Scarabaeidae; genus Amphimallon; species Amphimallon solstitiale. The sequence continues at coordinate 125,806,121 of OY720679.1, read as the reverse complement.
AAAGCTTGTTTTTCTGCATTATAAAGAAATAATTGAAGGAGGGGTCACATAAGAAAAAACTAAGAGAATTAATAAAAAACAAAATAAACGTTATTATAGTAATAACATTTAAATTAACTAAACAGTCAATTAAACCAAAACGATTTCTTACAGGAATTGTTCAAACTGTGTCCCGTTCACTATCTGACATAGGCCAAGACGATGGTAGACCTGATTTACAGAGTCTTCGGTCATCTGCGGAATTATACGAGTCATTTCATGTCTAATTCGTTCCATTAAGTCTTCTAAATTGTCTGGTCGGTTAACGTAGACCCGACTTTTTAAATGTTCCCACAGAAAGAAATCAAGGGGGGGTGAGATCAGGTGACCTAGGTGGCCACTTCATTGGTCCACGTCTTCCAATCCACCTTCCTTCAAACTGGTTATCCAGAAACCTTCGAACATTAAGACCATAATGTGGTGGTGCACCATCTTGTTGGAACCAAATACTGAGATCCAAGTTTTCCCTATTATTTGGATCCGGAAATGCCGCAATTAGATCCGGAAGCACTGCCATACGAAGATGTTCCAAATATCGCGTAGCTGTTAAATTCCCACGAAAGAAATAAGGACCAATAAATTTTCCCCTGACGATTCCTACCCATACATTAATTTTTTGGGGGCGCTGGGTGTGTTTTGTCTGAATCCATTTGGGATTTTTCCGAGCCCAGTAGCGACAATTGTGTCGACTTACTGTACCACTTAAATAAAACGTTGCCTCGTCTGAAAATACTACACTATTAAGCACATTTGGATTTTCGTCACAATGCCTCATGAAGATTTCACAAAATTCCAAACGTCTGTCCGGATCATCTTCTGAGAGTTCGTGAACAAGTTGAACTTTGTATGGGTGCAGTTTTTCTTTTTTTAAAAACTTTACTACAAACGACTGACTAACATCTTGTTGTAAGGCAATTTCTGCTGTAGTTGCGTGAGGGTTGTCTTCTAATGACAGCAAAATATCTAACTTTGCATCGTCGCTTATTCCCGGTTTTCCAGATTTTGGAGCATCACTTACGCTTGCTGTTTCATTAAATTTTGCAACAATTCTGCTTACTCTAATTCTCAATTGGAGGTCTTTCAAAATGTGTTTCGTTAAATAAAACACATGCTTCTTCATGACTTCGAAGTCTATCGCCGTAACCTACCATCATTAGAATTTCTATCCTTTCTCTTTCCGTTAAAGGAGCCATCATAATAAAATTGGTATGACACTAATTGTAAGACTGACACTGACAAACAGTTGCTGTATTACTAGGTAACTTTAAGTTTTAATTCTTTTAATATTTAGTTTCTTTTCATAAATTCAAAAACTAGTTTATTTTGTTTTTTATTAATTCTCTCAGTTTTTTCTTATGTGACCCCTACTTCAATTATTTCTTTATAATGCAGAAAAACAAGCTTTATCAAATAAAGTAAAAAAAAACCAAGCTTCATATTTAAAAAAAATATTGATGGCGTCATAACTTTGACAAATTTGACGTTTTATTTTTTTGACTTATGTTAAAAGACGCGGAATAAAATAAACTGTTTGATGTGTTTTTTTCAAAAATGAACATTGTACGTTTTATGAATTTTGTGCGTTACTTTATCATAACCCTGTATAATAAGGCAATCAATATTAATAGTGCTTTTTTTTCCAATTTTACAAGTGTTTTCAAATTGCACCACCGCGCACAATCGTAATTGAGTACGTGTTTTTTTTTAACAGATATGAGAAAATGTTTCGGAAAGTAGAAGAAATTTTGCTGAAATTAGTAGACATTACTGAAGAAGAACTTTATGAAGCTTTATATGCTAATGATGATGTGGAGTATGAAACCATTCCGTCTGGTGCAGAGTCGATTGTAAGTGATGATTCTGAAAACGAGGCAGATAATGAATGTGAACCAGATGAAGTACAAGTTGAAGAATCAGATCACTCAGAGCAGGAGCAAGAAAACCAAGAAAATGAAGATAATGAAGGAGAAGTTGTTGAAAATATCGAAGAAGAAATCGGAAAACAAATGGATAGTGACAGCAAAATGGATATACCGCTAAGCCATTTCCGGAAAAAACAATTCTCAAAAAAAAAGGTTAAATTGACAAAAACAAGCGACAAAAGCCAGTACCAGATATCACTTGGAGCAAGGCAAACGTTCCCTCACAGGTACACATTCCTTTCATAAGAGACTCGGATGTTATCCAATTTATAATTTGATATGGACCCTATGGACGCCTCCTGGCGAATTATTTAATCAATATTTTACAGAAGATTTTTGAGATTCAGTTGTATTTCAAACGAATTTGTATGCCAATTAACGATTATGATTTTTAGCCTACTGACAAGAAAGAAATAAAAACTTTTATAGGGATAAATTTATTGATGGGAATCAAAAGACTACCTAGTTATAGAGATTACTGGTCTTCGGATAAACATTTACATGATAACTTTATTTCTTCTGTAATGCCTGTCAAACGTTTCAGCTGGCTTTTATCCAACATTCATTTGAACAACAATTTGTATATGCCACCTCGTAAAGACCCAATGTATGACAAATTGTACAAAATACGACCCTTGATAACACAATTTCAGACCAGATTTCTCAAATGTTTCTTACCTTCTCGAGATGTTGCTATAGATGAATTCATGATAAGATTCAAAGGAAGATCGTCGTTAAAGCAATATATGCCGAAGAAATCAATAAAAAGAAGTTACACGTTATGGATGTTAGCAGATAAAAGCGGATATTGCTTAAAGTTTGATATCTATACGGGAAAAAAGAGAGATGTTGAAGCAGGTCTGGAACGTCGTGTCGCACTCGAATTGTGTGAGGGCTTAGAAAATAAGGGTCATCACGTTTATTTCAACAACTTTCTTACCTCACCGAAGTTAATGGAAGAGCTTCAGCAGAAACATCTTTATGCATGTGGAACTGTAAATATTACTAGACAATTTGTGCACACATTTACTCCAGGCAAAGGCTTGAAAAGAGGGGATTTTGACTTCAGCGTTAGTAATAAGGGATTGGTAGCTGTTAAATGAAGGATAAAGGAAGTGTTCATTTATTATCTAATTATCACCATCATGAGGAGGTTCTGGAGGTAAAGAGGAGGAAAAAGATGGAACTGCCGAAATGATTCCTTGTCCTAGAATGCTAGTCGATTACGACGTAAACATGAATTTTGTCGATAAATTCGATCAAAATAAACGTACATATGAAATAAATCGGTAAGTTATATATTTTCAAAAAATTGGCTTTCGTTTCTTGTAAATCACATAACAGTCTACACATAATCCAAAGAAAACCGACAAAAAATGTATAACAAATATTATGCCCACTTGGGGTTATTTTTTTTTTAAAGTCTGCCCCTCAAAGAATTAATTAAGTAGTACATAAACATATTAAAAATAAAACAAAATGCATAGGAAAAACCAAACACCGTAACTTGATAAACATAACAATTGAAAAAGTAACACCAACCTAAAGAATTTAATTAATGGAAAGTTGAATAAATACTGAGTATTTCCGCCTCAGGCCCGTAGTATTACGGCAGCCATCCGCCTAGGCAATAAGTCCTCTGATGTAGTCTTGACCCACCTAGTTCCATTCTTCAGTGACCGCTGCTTCTAGCTCTTCTAGCGTGGTTTGTGGAACTTGTCTATTTCGTAGTGCCCACCCAATCTGGTCCCAGACATGCTCTACTGGATTCATGTCCGGGCTTCTAGCTTGCCACTCCAAAACACGTATGCGAACCTCATTTAGGTAATTTTGTACAATGATTGTCGGACACCTAACACCCCAGCAACGTATGTTTTACTCCTACCATCGTTAATGAACGTAATGGCTTGGACAATTTCTTCATGACTCAAATTACGTACATTGCGCATAGGGGACGGCCATTCATCTTTACCAAACCTGGCAAGAGAACGAAATTAGAAAAAAAAAAGAACTTGAACTCAGTGAATGACATGTCGTAAAACCAAAACAAACAAACACTACTGCAAGAATTTACTTTTCATAGATTCCATAGCTTTTTTTTTTGCTGAGTGTGAAACTTTAGACAGCCCGTATTATAGGAAAGACTTGATAGTACATGTCTATTTGCAGCTGCCATTTCATCAGTTATATTATACGACAGTGGATCCCTTTGTTCCATCCCTGACCCACTCATAATAAAAAGAAATGGCAAATACATATCTTACTTTTATTTTTCAACATATTCTCATTTAAGATTAACACATTTTTCCCATCGATGTTCTAGCATTTCTAATAGCGGCGTTCACACGCAGACTTAATCACGCATACCTAGAACGCCATGTTCCAGTCGCTAGTTCTAGAGCGCAGACTTGAACGGGGCGCGTTAAGATTGTTGCAGTAGATATAGCTACGGTTTTATCCCTCATTCTTTCTCGCTGTTTAAAACTGTAAGAGCAGATCTCGTGTGTGTGAACACTAAAAGTGTCTTGTATCACTAGTGATCAGCGTGGCGTTTGGAATTTTAGGTAAGCTTAAAATGTTTGTCGAGATTTTATATATTTACGCTAATTTTATTTGTTAGAGTGGATATTTCAAATAAGAAAATTATTCTCGTCGCTGCTATGTACACTTATCACAAAATTTTACAAAAGAGGCGTAAAAAGTGTTACATAAGAACTGAATGGGTTAAAAAGTGGAAAAAAGATCGGAATCTTTTTGGGCACATGCCACTTCTACTGGAACTAAAAGAAAATTATCCAGACGACTACAGGCACTATTTAAGAATGGATTCCCAAACATTTAATAAATTATTGGCAATGATTACTCCCAAGGTTATTAAACAAGATACAATAATGAGACAGAGCATTCCACCAGAGGAGCGATTAACGGCTACACTGCGATTTTTAGCAACGGGGCGATCTTTGCAAGATCTAAAGTTCACTACAGGAATTGGTGCTTCAACCCTCTGCGATTTAATTCCTGAAACTTGTCAAGCTATATATGAGTCTTTAAAAGCAGAGTTTATGAAAGTAAGTCATTAGTAATAAAATCCAATGAGCTCCTTCTTTCGCATATTACGAATTATTCGACAAGCATCTTTTAAGTTCGAGCGTTGACTGACAAGTTATAAGACATGAAATCACAAAACGTGTGGCCAGAATCTGACTCCGAGATGTCCATATATCGCTTCTTTTCTTTCGGAGAGGGATAGTAGACATGCGAATTCTTGTAAGAATGCGCATCTATAACTAGTCAATCAACGGTTCGAATTAGTACATGCATAGGTAATCAATAGAGAAATTCGAGAAAATTATAGTACACGTGATATTTATACACAATAAATTTTATTTGCTTGTAATTTACATAAAGTTTTGTACTAATAATTATAAACAATTCCTAAGTACTAAGTAAATCTTCGGAATTCTCATAAAACAATGTAGCACTAGTGTCAGAATCAGGATTTATGTCCAGGATGACCTGAGTCTGGGAATTACCAGCTGTAGAAAGTGCTGTATACTGCCTCTGCCCTACTGATTGAGAGATGTCTCCAGAACTATATGAAAAGGCACTAGATGGACGTGACGCGATAGTGTTGTAATTTGGTGATCGAAATGGCTCACTATAGCGTCCATTATATAGTTTTGTGTTATCTGTCAAGGTACCCAATAAACCTTTTGTCAATACTTGATTAATAATGCTCTCGGCGAAAATGGCTTGAGTGGGATGCATCCTTTGCAGCTTTTTACCAATGTTAACTCCTACAGCATCAAATTCGGTGGCAGGTAAACTACTTGTTGATGACCCCAATATCGTTTTACACATATCGTAAAATTCCTCACTCTCTCTAGAAGTACTTGGTCTCTTGTTTCTTCGAAAATTGTCCTTCTTTTGCGTCGAAGACGTAGATGCAATATTAGTTATCTAGAAAAAAAAATGAATAAGTACTTTTTGTTTCCAGTTTCCAACAACCAAGGAAGAATGGATCCATATTGGTAAAGGATTTCAAAAGAGATGGCAATTTATAAACTGCGGAGGTGCTTTGGATGGAAAGCACATTAGGATTGTGCCCCCTGCTCATTCAGGAGCGCAATATTATAATTATAAGAATTTTTATTCTATTGTTTTAATGGCTTTAGTGAACTGAAATTACGAATTCATTTTTGTGGACGTGGGAAAAAATGGTAGATTATCAGATGGAGGTATCATTGAGTACACGGATTTTTACAAGAAATTACTGACGTCTAAACTAAATTTGCCAGATAACACTGAAACAGTTAATAACTTACCCTATGTATTTCTTGGAGATGAAGCATTTAGTTTGCACGAACATTTCCTAAAACCATTTTCACAAAAGGAGTTAAATTATCGAAAACGGATCTTTAATTATAGATTATCTAGAGCTAGAAATGTTTCAGAAAACGCATTTGGACAAATTGGATCTAAATTCCGAATTCTACACACAGCAATAAACATGGCTCCAAGAAAAATAATATATGTAATTTTAGCTATTTGCACATTGCACAATTTTTTACTAAAACTGAAAACACCATACGCAAATAGTTCAACATTTGATAGTTGTAATAATGATGGACATGTTGTAATGGGTGACTGGAGAAATGAAAATGTTGCTCTGACACGCCTACAATCAAGCACCACAAGAAACACTTCGTCTTTGGCAAAAGAAGTTCGTGAAGCTTATATGAATTATTTTAATGGAGACGGGCGAATAGAATTTCAAGACGAAATGCTTCAGAAAGGAAAAGCATAGGACATGAAATACTAATTTGTTTAATGTATATCACATGTGTAATAATTACAAATATATATTCTATATACTTACCTCCGTGTTTTCATTACTTTACTTTCCCTTTATAGGTGTAGACTCTTCTGAAAGTGACACATCCACTTCATGTTCCACATATTGTTCTTCAAAATTATCACTTTCTTGGATATCACTGATGTTACTTATGCTGCTAGTGGGCATTTCCTGATCTTTGGTGAACAACAACAAATCATAGTACCATAAGGAAGGTACATAAACATCGTTTGCAGAGGCACCACTTCTCTTTGACTCCTCTACCTTCTTTGTCTCCTTTCGAAAAGATCCTCGCAAGCTTTGAATTTTTTTAACTACGAAATCGCGGTTGGCTTCTGGATAAATACTTTTGCAAAGTTTAACTAATTTTTCATAGGCTTCGTTTTTTAAATTTTTATTAATGTACTCTTTTGATCTTATTTTCCATAAACATGGATGACATTTATACTCTTCTATAAAGATCAACATAAAGTCTTTGAACCAATATCGTGTATCAGCCATTTTTAGAAAATCGTGAAAAGTGTCCCACGCCACAACCTTTCAGTTTAACCAATTTAACAAGAGTGGATAAGAACGCGTGACTGATTTGACAGGGTTACTGCGCATTCTTCGAGTGGACATGCCATATATATTCACACGCTCGTTCAATCACGCACGATTGGAACGGTACGTTCCAAGCATGCGCGATTGAGTCAGCGTGTGAATGCCGCTAATGCTTCACGAAAGAAAGATTCTTCAACCTCTGCAAACCGCTGACTTACCGCACATGTCACATAATTATTTGACGAAAATCGTGTACCGCGCCAGCGTTCTTTAAGTTTTAGAAACAGTCGGTAATCGTTGGGGGCCAAATCTGGTGAATATTGCAAATGCTCAACTAATGCGAAACCTGCTTGAGCAATTGCATATTGCTGTAGCCTCAATAATTTGAATAATTTAAATAAATGATAATTTTTATAATAAAATTATTATAGTCTTAATCAGAAGCTAGTTCCAGCATAATATTTTAAAATTTCTTATGAGTTCTTGCAGTGATTTTACTTTCTTCGTTTTCTGGTATACCTCTTATTCAGTTTTGTTTGGGATAAGGTTACAAATTAAAGGAAAAGTCTAAATTTTAAATAGAAATCATACGTTATATTTTTATTAAAAATATCAATCATAAATAGCATTGCTATACTGTATCTATAGCAATTTTTATTTTATAAGTAATGAAAAAGAAAAACATGTCTACCCATCTTTGGGCTATAATGTTAGTGTAAAACTTATATATCTATAATGATAGTCATAAAATAATTATCCTGTTCTTTTAAATATAAGAAAAACCTTGATTCTTGATAAGTAATTTCTTAATATGAAGCTGATTCTATTTTACCAAAAACATACATTTTCACATAGTGCCTTGGTAATCTAGGACTTTGCGATCGTGAATGCTCGGAAATTGGCCTATACTAATCACTAGCTGCAAACATTCGCACGTAATACCGCTAGCGTCTTAATACCTGCTCACCAAAAGCATTCCCTTTTTATTCGTATTTATTTGGTTTGAAATGTTAAATCAACATGATAAAGTATAATAATTAATTATGCCTAATGATTTACTGAAAGCAAATATTCGCACATAGTACTCTCAGCGCATCCAACACCATTAACTATCCTTTCATTACTATTAGAAACAAATAAATTATTATTATTAAACAGGATAATATTTATCTAATTAATGATGCTCAACGTCTTACTAAAAGCAAATATTTTCACATAGTACTTTTAGAAACGCACAGCACCACTAATTATTTCCAAAATTGAATCATTCATTTATTAACTTACTTTATCTCATCATATATCTTTTCAAATTCTGCCTTATTTATATCCTCCATTTTGTTTGTGTTATCATTTTACTGGAAATATGTAGAGTGTTACATTTTCTATATAAAGTAGATTTAAATGAACCTTCAAAAACAAAAAAGTCAGAAATGAATACATGTAATAAAAGAAAAAAAATCAGCCCTATTAATACTATTTTTTTGCAATTAATCATAAATGATACACAGATTTTCATAATTTATTGCTATGTAACACAATACACAGCATAATATAACAATTGATTTGTCAAAACTGTATCTACATAGAGATGCATAAGAATCAGATTGTACCATTCCATCTTCAATACGTTCAAAATTTGATCTCGTTTATAATCATGTACAGCTTTTTATAACATACATATTTTTATTATTAAACAGGATAATATTTATCTAATTAATAATGCTCAACTTCTTACTAAAAGCAAATATTTTCACATAGTACTTTTAGAAACGCACAGCACCACTAATTATTTCCATAATTGAATCATTCATTTATTAACTTACTTTATCTCATCATATATCTTTTCAAATTCTGCCTTATTCATATCCTCCATTTTAAAATAAACAGCAATACAAAAAAATTAATTGAAAGGAAATTATTTAAAAATAAAAGATAAACTAAAAATTGAATTCTAAATCTTAATACAAATAAACTAATCGTGAGTCGAAAAGTAGTGTATCAACCCTACCCTCACTTTTGCTATATCAGAAAATTTTATTTTGTTAGAAAATTTTACGTCTTTCTAGCTCAAAATACAAATTTCCTCTTTTCGACAAGTCGATTCTTGTTTTTCAATTATATATGAGGACAATTGACTATCGACAATTCACAGCGCTTCTCTTCTTAAATTAAATTTTAAGTTGGCATCGATTTCTTGAAATACCCATAGTGAAATTCCTCTTGTTTATTTTCTTCACGTTACCGCATCTACCTAATCGCACACCTTGTCTTTGGCAGTTTATACACAAAAATGTCAACACTAAAAGTCTTTCTCGAAATTGCTATGTTTCATCTACGGTAGGTATATTCCTTTTTTTCTTTTTCTTCTTAATATAGTCCCTCATTGTACTTGTAGATAAACGTATTTCCTTTTTCATCATTTGTTAACATTATCCTTAATTTTCTTTTAGGAATACCCCGATTAGGTAGTATGGGGAACACGTTATAAACAACTGGAATTTTCTTCACGGAGCCTGCACTACAAAGACCACTCGCCTCCCTCACACTGTCTCCAAATTCCATCCATGCCCTCTCTTCTGTAGTATGTTAATTTGCAGAACGCTGTAAACAATATTGACACTGCATTTTGCTTTTGTAGCTTTTTAAACCACACATGACCATTTCCATAGTCTATTGAAGCCCTTGCGTTATGCGTATAAAAACTTATAAATGTATTTTTGATTTCGTACAGTTATTATTTATACAGAACATTGCCATCGAATATATCGTATTATAAATGTTTTGATTCATATCCTTTTACTATTCATAGATATAAGTTCAAGGTATTTGCTATATTTTAACTACAATTATTAAAATCTTTCTTATAAATTGTCGCCATTATGCATGTCTGAATCTTACATTTATTCACTCAAAATTGTGTTTCAAGACTGCATCATTTTTTTCAAGCACGTCTTGTTTTTGTTTCATTCATATGTCTTTTAGACAGCATAAAACGATTGATTTGTTTTGTGTTTGTCTTGTACTTAAATTTTTAGTACTTATTCAACATAAAACTATACTAATAAAATTATATTTGTTTTGATATGAGTTTATCTTTAAATATAGGCAACCCATTATACCCTTGTGTTACCTGTCTTGTGTAATGCTTAAAACATAAAATAAACGTTTTAAAACAAAAATTAATATTCTTTTTTAACAACTAAGCTAATTCTTATCATTCTCATTTTTATTTAATTTGAAGGTCACAGCAATATGTTGCAATTTGCCTGAGTGCGTAACCCTGATGCAAGAGAACACCTATACATAGTAGGTTACAATGCGACGTGAAGATAATAATTGTTTTTGTTTATAAAGGGATCGACCCTCGTATTTTCCCTATATGAAGAATGCAAGACCATAGAACAGTTCTGCGTTCAACTCAATATTATGGAACGTAATTAATCTTATATTGCGTCTTTTCTCCACGAAGAAGTTGATAGCTTTTCCAGTCTGCGTGAAGAATGAATTGTGCATTACTATACTCTTCAAAAATAATATCATTCATTACATCCACCACAAGTCTCAATTCATATGTCAGAGCATTATTCATCGCCTATCTTTAACACGGGGGCTTTTAATCTTGTTGATAATCCTTAATCAAAAGCTTATCGTGCCCTCATTATAGTTGCATTACTCATTGGTTCAATGTGCATCCTTTATTGAACCATGTTTCATATAAGTAAAATATTAGACGACCTTCATCTTAGTACTGTTTTATTCTTGTCAGATAATTTCTCCTCCTTACAACACATCATTTATATTTTCATTGAAGTAATATTAAGTTTTACATGGCGTTTTGAAGATAATCACTACATTTTCTGTTATTCCAATTTAGGAACGTTGAACATTCTATAATGGGATCGCTTTGGCAATAAATATTTTAATAAATTTAAATGGCGTCAAGTTTGACTTGCTAAACTTTACCTGTCAAATTATATAACCTCCAAAACGCATTTCAGGACTCGCTGTCAGATCTAAATCAATACGGCTATAAAAGATCCTATATGAAATATATTTATTGATCCACTTTTAAGTAGTACTTCCATTCTACAGTAACGTATTGTAGTTGACTTGGATGTTATAAATGAATGTATTTTTAGCAATTTTGATTCTTTTATAAGCGTACTTATCTTAGGAAAAGAAGTCTACAACATGCTGTGCTGTAAAATATGGAAGTACTAGTAATCTTGATGTTATAATTTTACTGGAAATATGTAGAGTGTTACATTTTCTATATAAAGTAGATTTAAATGAACCTTCAAAAGCAAAAAAGTCAGAAATGAATACATGTAATAAAAGAAAAAAATCAGTCCTATTAATACTATTTTTTTGCAATTAATCATAAATGATACACAGATTTTCATAATTTATTGCTACGTAACACAATACATACAATTGATTTGTCAAAACTGTATCTACATAGAGATACATAAGAATTAGATTGTACCATTCCATCTTCAATACGTTCAAAATTTGATCTGGTTTATAATCATGTACAGCTTTTTATAACATACATATTTTTATCTTCTAAACTATTGTAAGCCTAAAATTTCGGGCAATACATATAAACGATGTTATGTCATCTAGTTATGTCAGCACGATTGTCCTCAGTGGAAAATGTTTTACAGAAGCATCTTGTATTTCATTTGAGACCAAAGTCAAAGGAACAAAACATCCAATAACTTATACTAATAATATTGTCTTTATAACCAGGTTTTCATATTCTGGGCTTTTTTTTTTTAAATATATACTTACATAAACAATTAATTTATTACCACATCCAAGCTGTTAGATACGGAAATACTACAGATATATAGTAGTGAACGCGATAAAATTAAAAATGTATATATCTACTTATGCCTTCATGGTTTCCGGCAGCCATATTTGTTATAGAAGTCCGGACAACTCGATAAATAATAATATCCATACGCCAAATAGTAAATAAAATATAGGTACAGAAGAGTAATATTTAATATCTTTATTTATAGCTTTTTATCTTGTGCTAAAAAGATAACATTCCTTTAACATGCCCCCTGCAAAAGAATATTCTAAAAGTAAAACTACTGTATTCCAAAAATTTGCTCAGCGTCGAGAAAAAAAAACAGTAGAAAAACCGTTTACCTTAAATTATTTTTTATCATAGTATTATTATTGGATTTTCTGTACTTAGTTTTCCTAATAATTCTGTATAATTGTTGTGTTGCTTGTTGTATACAGTCATTTATACGTATTGATCTTAATTTTTAGAAATCAATTTGTGCATAATATAATGCCATTTTATGCTAGCTAGAATATCCCATAAAAAAAGTTAGTTTATTTTTGAAAGGAATGTTCTACGCCTATGATATTGCCTTGTGGTTTTACTGCTTCAGTGCCTTACATAACACAATCTCCCCTGCAAAAGCAACGCGCTGCGCTGCTCCTAACAACGGTGCCGATGACACTGGGTCTTCCACCACCACCACTACTAACTATTCTATACTCGTTCTTTACCTTCCGTCTTCCTCTTTGTTATATTTTGGCGGTTCTGTGCACATTCACGCACCAGTAACATCATTACGCGTAACCATAACAACTCCAGTGCAGAACCGAGAACAACAATAACAACAACAAAGCAATACTAACGCTTATAAAGAAGTTGGTAAATATGATATACATACATAATTAAATGAGAAAAATTACAGGAAAAACTGTTTTAAATAAACTATTGTGAGTGGAAGACGACGACCAAAATGTATGAAAAGTAGGTAGTTATTATATGAAGTAATTTTAAGTGTTGACACATTATTTAAAAAAAAATATGTTACAGTGTCACCTTGCATTCCTGGTAATCTGGCGTTGTTCTATTATAGAATTATTACGGAAGTATTAAAAGGAACAGCTGGAAACTGTTTGTTTATATGTCGAATTGTATCCTTGGCATCCAATGACACCAACAATGCACAAGATACTAATTCACGGAGCAGTCATAATAAAAAAATGCATTGCTACCTATTGGTCAATTATCTGAGGAGGCAGCAGAAGCTCGTAACAAGCATTTTATGACATATCGCCAAGACTTTTCAAGGAAATTTTCTAGAGAGTCCTGTAATAAAGATACATCCAACCGAGTCCTCTTGAGCTCAGATCCCTTGCTCAGTAGTATAAACACTTTTTAAAAAAGAAAATTTACTTCGTTTCTTTCTGAAACCATCAATATGCCTCTGCCAGGACAGTCAAATCCAATGGTTCTTCCATCTGAAAACGACTAAGGGAAATTTATTTCTGAAGAAGTTTAATTTGTAATTTTTTCCTTCCTAAACCATATTTTTCATAAAATAAATGTATATATATATATATATATATATATATATATACTTACAAACACTATTGTTGTATCCTTTATACCGTTTAGAAGCAATCTAAGCATAAAAAATTTTGGCCGCGTAAAATGCTCAAATAGCCGTATGTGCATCGTCTGGGCCAAGCAAGTACATTTTGTGAATATGAGCTCAATCGGTCGAGTCGTTCAGATGTTACATGATCACTAACGGACGCAATTTTCCGACTTTCCTTTGTAATTGTCTTTTGTAATTTTTTCTCCTGAAAACTTTTCCATAACGAACAAAACAAAAAGAATTACGCACGAATCGTGAGTTATTGTCGAGAGTTCATACAAAATTTCTATAGAAAAAAGCACTTTCTGGTTTTCCCGAATTTTCCAATTTTCCGGACAACTTTTCTAATTTTTCTTTCCCTAAAAACCTGTATGTAAATATTTATACCTTCCCTGCATAGGGGTCACTGTATTGGACACATAGTTTTGTTTTCTTTTTAATTTTAATCGCGTGTTTGCTACTCATGCATATTTACACTTTAGCCGAACAAAAATATGCAAGAAAAGTCTGTTTAAATAAGATTATTATATTCCACAAAATTATCTTCACTTCTGGTGTTAATAATATAATGTTAATAATATAAATTCAAACTTCGGAACATAAGCTAAAACCATAATCAACCTTTAAACATACCGATATGTCCAGCTCGGAACGGGCCATAGTCAGCAATGAGTGGCAACACCGAAACCCCTCTACCCGCAGCAGCAGCACATTGCAGTTAAGAATTTAGTAAGACTTAAAGCGCGCAAGGATATAGTCGTTTGCATATTCGTTCTGTATACGTAATTTGCCCATTTGTTTCAGACATAATAAGGTCCAATTTATTATTATTATTGTATTCTTAGCTGCTACGGAAAAGTAATTTTAAGTAATAAAAAAACAATAACGTTTTCTAAAAGATAAAAGTAAAAAAATCAATAATTCTACAAAATAAATTCAAATTTTAAGAAAGTCACTCAAAATAGGAGCACGCGGAGTGGTATCGTACACACGTTGCCACATAGCACGTTCCATAAATATACGTATGGAACGTGCTATGCCTATGTATGGCCCGTCGCGGGCTGGAGTTATCGGTATATTACACATTTTAGTACATTCATCGCCGTAGTAAGTAGATATATTTTACTTACTCAAATGATTGCATTTAATTAATTCGTTATTACAATAAATACTTGTAATTAGTGCCGGTAAATATTGTATAAACAATCATCATTATAGATATCATTTTGTATTTTAAACCAAGAATAATTTGGTTTTTTACACATAACCCAATTATCATAACATAAATATTTCAAATAATGTCAATATTGACGTAGAAGCTTCTTCGAAAACTAATAAGAAAATAAGAAATGGAAAATCAGGCTGCCATATGTGGCTTCTTCCAGAAGATCCTCGATTTATAGGGGAAAGCAACCAACATCACAATATGTCAGACAATGCCGACCTATATGTTAAAGGACAAAATATGATAGAATATAGACAGATGAATGTAGAAATTCGTAAATTAACAATGAAATTGGTAACTTGGTGCAAATAAGCTACAGACACGTGTTCATAATTTCAGTCAGGCATATTAGTAAAAACCTTAAATTATTCGTAGCATATAAAAGCAAGCTATAAAATTAATCTAAAATGTCATTCTTGCCGTAGAGACTTCAATTCAAACTTCTGGCATAAGCTACAAATGGCAGCACGATTTTTTATTTGATATTTTGTTATTAGTTTTCAATCAAATCTCTAGGTCAAGATTAATTAGATTTATTTTATACGTTTCTTTTACATATACAGGGTGAGTCATCTCCGTGGGAATGGCCGACTTTATGAGAAAAGATATTTCGAAGCGGAAGTTAGCTACTCAATATTTAATAATCAAATTTATTTTGTATTATATAGAGTCTTCCATAGTTTTTTAAATGGAATGTATTCCCTGTATAATTCTTAGTCAAAAAGTTATAAGATAGTATAAGCCTAAATATAGAGTTTCTCATTTATTACAATTTTTCCTAAAAACGCAATGTTTTTTAAAAAATGTCTCAAAAACGACGCGTTAGATAGCCAAAATTTTTGGTAGTGTTTTTCATAATAAAAGCATTTTTTTCAAGTACCAATTGCTTCTGCAGAAAATTGGATTAAATTACGTGACAATGTTTTGTCAAAAAGTCGATTTTTTCAAATGGAACAGCCTGTATATCTCTTCATATTTGAATTGATTTGAAAGTGACCATTACTGAGCTATTATCGTTTCTTATAAAATTATGGCAATTTTATGTCTTATTTGAATAACGGTATTTTGATAGTGGAGAAATGTCGAAAAAATTATTTATTAGCCCGGAGAGTTTATCAGCAGCGTTACCCTAAATCAAGATTGCCTTTTGAAGAGTAATGAACACTTTCATTACGAAAATCAATTATGTATTCTTATGGCAACAACAGAAAGTCCTCACGTTAGTACCCGTGAAGTAAGTCGTGTGCAGGATATAAGCCAACCCCACGTTGCAGGGACCTTAAAATAAAATAAAAGTCATGCGTAGTGAATACGTTTAAATATTAAGTTACGCACCCATTATTTTAAAACTAGAAGAGCGTTTTGGTATTGGGTAATAACTAAAGTTAATGTTTAGGCAGTTCCTTTTGATAATGTGTTATTTAAGGTGAAACTACTTTCTATAGTAAAGGAAGAAGAAATTTTGATTATAGCCTGATATATTTTAAATAAAATGTTTCCAGGAAAGTGGTTAGCTCGTGAAGACCCTATTCAGTAGGCTGCTAGGACTTCGGAAACCCCAAAAAAAATTTATAGGGCTACGTAAAAAAGCAAATATACAGTATACCTGTAAACGCAAAAGAAGCTATGCGGGAATATATTCTACAAATACTTAGAAATATAAGCACCTATATTCTAAGTATTTGTACCTCCTTATCCTCTTACCTCGATTTATCATTTCGGAAGCGTGTTCAAAAATATTTAGAAGTGAACGAATATTCATTTGATCACTTGTTGAAATAATTTTTACCTATTTTAATGTTCATATTTATTGATATTTTATAGTTCTTGTTCCAGTAATTCATCATCCATCCACGTAACAGTTCCTGTTTCTGCGCCTACTATAATCATGTTATTTATTTTGTTTGGTTTTAAAATTTGTCACCCCTACCCCTAATTTTCTTTTGACCTCGTTAAAATTTATACGATATATTAACTCGTAAATAAACGTTTAAACAGTACTACTACTGATGATGTGTGCAGTGCACATGAAATGCTACATATAGTTAAATAAAGTAATCTTTTGTGAAAAAGGTTTTTTTTTATTCTATTCTATGAAAATTTGTTTATTGTACTAAATTCTATATATTTTATGAAATTGCTAGCATGGAATGTACTGTAAATAAAATATATCCATTAGTCTTTGAATAAATAGAGGTAGGTAAGTAGGTATAGACAGGAGACACTTACTAAGATTATCTAAGTATAAGAAAATAATATATTATATATTCTCGTAGCGCAATTTTTTTGACATTCCCCCAACACATACAAAAATCATATCTTAAGCTCATTTTTAGAAAAATTCATTATAAAATCATACTTGTCAACTGAGAAGCAGCTTATTAAATGTCATCCATTCGAATGTCAATTTCGCAGAAAATATCAAGCCAATCACTATAACGTATTCAAATAAAAAGCATAACTTTAGCAAAATTATATCAAAAAATGACAATAGCTGGTAAATGGTCAATTTGAAAGTAGTAACTATAGACCGGACGTACAAGACCGAAATTTCGACGGACAAAAGAAATATTGTATAACATCACGCAGTTACTGAATAGCACTATTCATATGGTGAACTGTAACATCTGTTGTTGTCGCGAAAGCGGCCAGCAAAAAAGGCAATTTTACGGTTAAATTCCTTTCTTCATTGGTGTAGGTAGAAGCGTGAGGAGTTTTTAAAATTTATTCTATTTACCTTATATTTCGTAAGATAAATAAAGTACGAAGAGTTAGTTTCGTTTTTTCGTTGTTTTGACTGATAATTACATACTTCGTAATTTTTGTAATTGTTCCTGTTTAATACCGTTTCATCGAATCTACTTCTCCCAATTATATTGACGTAAGTGTGCACTGGATTTTGTTAAGTTTCAGAAACATACGCATACATTTATAGTTATCATTTATTTAGATCTAGAGCATTGTTTATGTTACTTTTTCACATATGATATGATAATGATAAAACGCACGTCCAACGTCACTTAGCATGGCTAAAACATACACAGAAATTGGACCAGTTAGAAGCTGACAAATTTAACGAAGAACTCTGTGAAACTTTAATGACGGCTAATATCCCATTAAATAAACTTGACAATCACTCTTTGAAAATATTTCTCCAAAAATATACTGGTCGAAATGTTCCTGATGAATCCACCTTACGCAAATATCATGTTTCTAAGTGCTTCGCGAAAATAGTACAACCCATTAGAAGACATCTTCCAAATCAGTACTTATGGATAAGTGCCGACGACGAAACTGTCGATATATTAGGACGTTGTATGGTAAATGTTTTAGCTGGTGTACTACATCCCACTATTCCATATAACGCATATGTAATAGCATCTAAAGTTATAAATACAGTTGATGCGGAAACAGTTGCAAAAACCATTGACGAGAATTTGCACAAAATACTTCATTCGGACGACAGGTACAAGGAAAAAATACTTTTATTTGTCAGTGACAGTGTCGCATATGTGTTAAAAACAGGCAGACTATTAAAGGAAACATATCCTTATATGCTGCATATTACTTCTATAGCACATGCACTCTACAGAATCTGTGAATATATCAGAGACACTTGCATCCGCGTTTAAAAAATTTTCAGGAAAGCACCATTGAGAGTAGCTCTTTACAGGGAAAAACTTCCATATGTGTCATTGCCTCTCTCGTCAGTAATAACTAGATGGGGAAAATGGTTGGAAACTACTAGTTTTTATGCAGAGAATTTCGATGATCATGCTCGAAGTATTTCTGAGTGCAAGGAACTAACACAAATCCCAAATTTAAAAAATCAGTTGTTATTCCTTCAGGAACACTTTGGAAATTTGCCTAAACTAATCACATATTTTGAAAATTTAAAATTGAAATATGGATTAACCACGTTACATGTGGCTATTAATAGTTTCAAAAGTATTTCAAGTGACTTCGGATGTTGTCTAGGGCAAAAGTTAGACGCAGTTTTTAATAGAAATCCAGGTTTAATAACATTGCGGCAATTGTGTATGGGGACAATGACACAAAATCTAACTCTTAATACGCAGAAATAAAAGAATTTTTCCAGTATGCACCTATAACCAGTTGCGATATAGAAAGGACGTTTTCTATCTACAAGGATGTACTTCATTCAAAAAGACCAAATCTTACAGAAGAGTGTTGCTAGTAAATATTAATACTCCTTTACGCGACATGAACCACAAAATGAACAACTAATAACGTATTTTGTATTTTAAAAATCACCATCCACTTGTTATCCAATTATATAAATAAAATTAAAAATTCTTTAAACTAAAAAAATACAAAATTTCAATAGTGCGCCCATGGGCGATGAGTCATCGGCCGTTCGTGTCCGGTCTATAGTAATAATGCCCTACATTTTTTTGATGCGAAATTTAGCAAGCGATTCAAGTATGAAGAGATATACAGGCTGTTCCATTTGAAAAAAATGACTTCTACACAAAAAAGTGTCCTGTAATTTTAATCCAGTTTTCTGCACACGCAAATAGAAATTGGAAAAAAAATAGGCTTGTGTTAGGACCTTTTATTACGAACAACATTACCAAATATTGTGTTTATCTAAAACGTCGTTTTCGAGAAATACAATTTTATAAAAACATTAAATTTGTCAGATAAATGGTAATACCTAAGTCAAAAACTTTAAATTTGAGGCCTATACTATCTTACTACTTTTTGACTAAGAATTATAGGTAGAATACAAAAATGTAATAATATATAGGGTATTCCATTTAAAAAACTATAGCGATGGTTATGGAACACACTGTATAATACAAAATAAAATTAAAAGGTGCTCCTAATGAGTGGCTATTTTGGGAAGAAAACCAATTCGAAATATCTTTTCTCATACAGTCACAAATAGCCTTCCCCACGGAGATGACACACTGAATATTACTATCATTTCTAAAAATTAGAACAGAAAGTTTTTTTCAACATAACTTTTCTACTGTAGAACACTCCACACTTTAAAGTCATTAGTCTGGTATAATTTACATACATTAAAATAATATAAATTTCGATTTTTAGTTCGATATTAATATTAGTATAAAATTTACATAACAGAATCGAACAATTAAAACGTTAGTTATGTGCAAACAAGTGTGATTTGATTCTAATAATATATGCACAGTCGTAAACGCGATATTGATCTCCCCATAGTCCGCTATGCATATCCATTAGTTCCATTACCATATTTTTCTATTCGATGGCATATAAATTTCGAAAATCACCAGGGAAAGTCACACACACGTATATGCATGCAGGCGTATACAGAGACATTAATTAGAAAATTTGATGGTGATTGAGTGGCATAGATCGATCCGTAAAACAGTATATGTGTGTTTGTCTGGGCGTGGTTACTGCCAAAAAGCACCATTGGCCACTGAATCACGCGAAACAGAAACACACGATAAGGCGCCAAAAGTAAACAGATTTGGTAAATGGATAGCGATAGAAGATACACAGAGAACAGCCGTGTAAATTTGCACATTGCACACAGCATAATGGGGATAGAGGTGCCCATGTTTCATCATGCCATGACCTGATATGCCAATGCTCATACACTTTATGTTTGTAATTAATATATAAAGCTAATAATGGAGTTTTGGTTAAAGTCAGGTGCTGCCTTTATTATAGCATTTTAAGTGATAATGAGATTAAATAACAATAGCGATATGAATATTTATTACAACGCATTTTTGTTATCTGATAATAAATGTTGCATTGAAGAATCAAGTCGATAATATTTTAACTCTGAAAGATATGGAAATATTTTTCATCAGTACCCATATATGTATGTATGTTCTGTTTAAAAGCAGTAACGATAAAGAGTGTTTCTAAGAAACGTTGCTTTTTATGGAGCTATTTGAATTCGAATAATATTTATTTACGAACGAAGTGCGGGAAGACTATTTTCCCGCATGAGTGCACTTTGAAAGCACGAGCGACCGCAGGAAGAAGATTATAAATTTATAGTACATTTATTGCGTTTTTTGGTTTAATTACAATTTATTATGAACTGCCAATATAAATGTTGATGTGGTCAAATAGATGGTGCTTGAATGTCGCTTAAGATGTCGTCAAATAGATGGCGCCACAAATTTATTGGAAAAATGTTTAATGACTGCATTCAGCAGACACAACAGTTGCGCAACTGTTCAGTGGTCATGTCCAGTCGACGACCGCTTACTCTGAACATGTTCAGGAGCGGCCGCCATTTTTGTGAGCAGAAAAATTCTACGCTCACTTAGTGAGCGTATTCTGTACGCATGCGCCATTGATGCATTCCAAGACCAACCTAATACATAATTTTGAGGAAAGTTACTAGAAAACTAAGATACAACAAATTAAACGTATTGTGCAGAAATAAATGTATAATAATATTGGAGTTCACCCAGTATTTATTCGGGGTTGGAAAAACCAGCCCTTACACTAAAAACTATGCTAAAACTTAATGTTGAAAAACAATTTATTATTATTGTTTATTCCGTTTAATTTGTATAATTTTAACATATGGCAGCAATGAAAAGTACCAGGTGACAGACGATCACATGAAGGTGAGCGGTCCGGTCCAGCGAACACTCAACTGTTGTGAAGTGAACAGTTGGAGCGGGAACGCTTCACGATCCGTCTGCTGAATGAAAGTAATTACAACTCCTATTTCCCCAACTTTTAGTGAAGAATAGTCGAAGGAAGTAGTATTTTATAGACTAAATTTTATTACTACCAAGTTAGAGCAAAGAGCTAGAGTTTTTTTCAATTTTTACAGTCGCCTCAAAAAAAATATATTTTGTGATTGATATAGTACACGTAATTCTTTCACAGTGAAACCGTGTTATAAACAGCTCTCTAAATACCATTTTTATCACTCTTAAAATCCTAATCCAAGGTCTAATCTACATGTCAAGTAAGAAAAACAATGCTGATGAATCTAGTGAAGAT
Source organism: Amphimallon solstitiale (assembly GCA_963170755.1). Lineage (NCBI taxonomy): Eukaryota > Metazoa > Arthropoda > Insecta > Coleoptera > Scarabaeidae > Amphimallon > Amphimallon solstitiale. Next base: position 125,784,131 of record OY720679.1, on the reverse strand, counting down.
GAAATAACAACGAATGATATGTATAAAATGCTGAAAGAAATGAAATGAGAAAATCACTAAACTTTATGGCAGAAAAATTTGATGCAAATGCAAAAAGAAAATAAAGAAATAAACGAATGCGAAAAAGACAATATAAGCTTAAAAGCAAAGGTGTGAGATTTTGAAATGAATATTGATTAGATGGACAAAGAAAAATTAAAAAACAACATCGTAATAACTGGGATAGAAGAGTTGTTGATATATAAGTGGAATAAGCACTAGCTACCGTAAAAATAATCAAAAGAACACCCCGATAATTGTTGTACTGAAAACAGAAGAACTCAAAATAGATATTCTAAAGGATAGTCTCTTTTATAGCGTTCAAGAATTTAAGAAAGGAATAAAGATCTAAGATATCTATGGATGCGTCTAAATCAGAAAAAACGAAATGTACCAAAAATTAAAAATGATGTTGGGACACCACACGACTTTCTTATACGTATGTGCGTTCCGAAATGTGTATACGGAAGTTGTTGCAAATTGAGTTTTAAATTCTGATCTTCTTAATAAAATAAACGTCTAAATAAAAGCGTTTCTTCCGGTCCGAATTTTGAATTTTTTTTAAATAAAAATTATTCCAAATGCAACTCCGTTAAATACCTTGTGTTCTTAGTAAATCTGCATAAAATGCAAAATTTGAGAGATATTTGGAAAAAACTTCTATTTGATAAGAGCAGAAGTATTACTTCCGGTCCAATTTTTAAAATTTCTTTTATACAAAAACTGTTCCAAATCTAGTTCTCGATACTTATGCACTTATAATAAATTTATATAGAATGCATAATTTGCAAGATATTCGCAAAAATTGAAATTCGATAAAAGTAAAAGTGTTACTTCCGGTCCGAATTTTGAAATTTCTTATAAACAAAAATTGTTCCAATTTGGGCTCTAAGTACTTTCAAATTCTAGATAAATCTGTGTAAAATGCACAATTTGCGAGATATTTGCAAAAAAACTATTTTTAGCTAAGACAGAAAGACCTACTTCCGTAGACATTTCAAAAAACCTTTTTTATAAAATCTTTCTGAAGTTCACATTTTACTACCTTAGTATTTTATAGAAATTTGTCTAAACTTAATTGTTGAGGAGATATAAGTAGATTTTGATTTTTTTACTGAAGTAAACTACGACAATGAGAACAATTTCTAGTGAAGTGTGGTGATATCTTAAAAGTCCCTAGATAAGGGTATTTTCTTGTTGGACAAATACGTGCAGGTACCTATTCTGAATACGTAGAATCGCTGTCGTTTTGTTTCAATTTGTTGTCCTTTTTAATATCACTCTTTATATGCTTTTTATTTCTTTTCATTCTCTTCTGATATAAATATAATAACTAGGGCGCGGAGACGAACGGTTGATGACTCATCGCCCATGGGCGCACTATTGAAATGTTGTATTTTTAAAGAGGTTTTAATATTATTTATATAATTGGACAACAAGTGGATGGTGATCTATAAAATACAAAATACCTTATTATTTGTTCATTTTCTCTTCTGTAAGACTTGTTCTCTTTGAATTAAGTACATACTTGTAGATAGGTGCCTACTGGAAATATTTTTTTATTTCAGCGTATTTAGCATACACAATTGCCGCAATCTTATTAAATAGCTGACTGATAAACAACTACACACCTTTTCGTGTTTGTACACTTCTTTTTCATACTTGTACATTTCTATTTCATACTCGGGGACTTTCTGCTAAGCATATTCACCTTTATTCTGCCTTCTTCGGGACATTTTCTTCATTAGCATCAGTTCTTAATATAGCAACAATTATTATACACATTAAATATTCAAATAATTAATATCAAATTAGTGACATTAATATTAACATAACCATCTATTGTATGTATGATTGAAATATAATGAATGATATTATAGCAGTAAAAATTTTGAAGAGTTACTTTATACAAGCACGTCGGATAAATTCTCAAACTATTTAAATTAAAAACAAAATAAATTACGCCAGTCGGATTTGAACCACCTGCCATACAGTGCATGAGGTTTGAAAAAACAAAATTTTTGAAAACTTTCTGAACCTAAAACTTCAAATAAAATCTGATTTAGACAAGACTTTTAAAAACGGAAAAATTTTCCTAATAGAGTTTGAGGCGTAGAATAATTTAGTATTATGACTTCAACCATCTATTTCAAAAATTCACGATGCGTTATTGCACCAAAGGCGATTTTGCACTAGTGACGTTTCAAAAAATATGAATAAAATCCCTTCTAATGAAGGATTTTGAAAACGGAAAAAGTGTAATTTTATAGGACATATTGCAATACAACTATGCAAAATTCCCTTCTATCGCAATCAATGACGATTTGCTCAAAAAGGTCACCTTCATTTTATGCAAATATTGCAGTTTTTGGCACTTTGCCAAGCCCCACGTTGGTTTCGTGAGCCCTAATTTGACTCACATCCTAGACTCGCCAAGTAAATTAAAGGTACCTCTGATTCTCCAGTCTTTTTTAGATCTCCTTTGCAATATCACCGGATTTGATAAATTTTATATAAATTGTGCGTTTCGTATACATGTAATTTATGTCGAAACATTCGTTGTGCAGCTGTACTGTCGTCTACCAAATTTAGCACTAAATAGTCAACATATTTATTTTTTTCACATATAATCTTATTTTTAATTTTATGAATACATGAGATAAAAAAGTTTTTAACGAAGTTCAGTTGCACAGGATGGTCTCATTTTTATTTCGAAATTATTCAGATAAGTAGTATAACTGCAATGAGAATAACATTACTGATGTATGTATGTATGTATGTATGTGTTTGTGTACACGTTACACAATGTAATCTTTGCATAAAAAATATTTGAAAAGAGAGATAAAAATTTTAACACGGAATTGATAAAATCAAAGGACCGGTGTTACAGGTAACACACACAAACTTTGCCATTTCAGATCCATTGCAATTTCCCTGTATTTTTGGATAATTACCATATAGTGCAAAGGCGTCTACTCGTGCAAAACAAACTGGCTTATCTGTGTGGATGATTGGCTTTTTCATACGTTATCTGTATTTATTTTGTCGTGCCAATAACAAAATGATTTCATAAAAAGATATGCAATTAAAGCATGTGCCAGTTGATCGGTAACGCACCTAACCTTGATTATGAATTTTACTAAAACTGATAGATGCGTATATACTGATACACTTCAATCGAAAATATGTTAGTAATTATTTTACAGGGTAGATATTTATAGATCTATGTCGTAATATTATATTTTAGAAAATCCGTCTCCAGTATAAATCAATCAGGATAACTACAGTTGCAAAATCATAGCAAACTGCATGAAAATGCATACACTAATACACACGCGGCCATAAAAATTATCGGAATAAAAAGTCCAACCCAAATACTGCAAATCAGATTATCTTATTGGGCGCTGACAAAAAATAAATGCTTAACACATCGTGATACAAAAGTACTTCTGAAGTATATAGTCCAGTCGCTGGGTGTTTTACCTTGCAAAAGGTCAGGTAGAATATTTTATTTTTTTATCTTGCATATAATAGTAGAAGTAAGAAGAATATGAGTTTTCGACCTCCCCCCCTCCACGGGAAACTTTTTTCAAGCCAAAGAATCACGAAAATTTCCGACTTTTCCCAGTATTTTCAGTATAACTTTTTTTGGTTGAATTTTATAAAACTTCTGTCTGAAACAGTTTTTTCCAAACTAAATAATATTAAGCGAGATATTGATTATGGAAGTTGCACAACATTTTCTATCCTTGCCACAATCTGCTCGGAAATGTGCAAAGGTGGGTGAAAGTATGCATGCATGCAATGGTTGTCAAAATGCAAACATGTTATTTTTAATACAAAAAAAAACGTAACAAATTTATAATAACAATAACAAGAACATATATAAATTCTACGTGTTAAAATAATAGAAATAATTTAAACTAAAAGAAAACTATTCAAAAATAATAAACTGATAGAAATTATATATTTACAATTTTTGGCTTTTTGATGGCACTCGCCCTTGTAAAGGAACCTGTAAAAGCCCCACGTTGGTGAGCCATATTGAAAAGAAACCATTTAAATTATTATTAATTATTCATAACGGCTCCAAAAAGAATGTAATGGCCCTCTCAATAATGCCCTGTATATTTTAATATTTTTTAAATAAAATAAAATAAAATAATTGAATCGTTTTACCGGACTAGCTCATTTTCCCAGGACGATCCAAATTAAGAGATATTAACAATAAATAATCTTAGGGCATTAATTGGCACCATTAATTAAAACACCGTTATATTAATTTAAACAATATTTGTATTTGAAACCAAGATTTTTTCATATAATAATACAAACTCCAAAAACCATATATACAGTAATATCAATTTTAATTAGAAGCAAATACATTAATAAAATAATTTCATAGCGCTTTAAATACTGAAATATTCATTGTGATTTATTACTATTATCACATCTACGAAATAATATATGTCACATGTTAATTCTAACATCGTAAGCAAGAGAAACAAGTAACTATGCCAAGATTGATACACATCTACAATGCAAATGATATTTTTTAAAACAACATTGGCAAACAATTTTCAAATACTGATATATTATCCTATCTAAAATAGCTATTAAATAAGTTTCCATTCTCAGATTATTATAGTGATTTATTTATGTCTTTATTAAACACTCGCACATAAAACTGGTAAATACCCCGTCTATTTTCTATCTTCTTTCACTGAAGAAGATCTTTCTGTTGTAGGTGCCTTCCTTCGCGGGTACATACGCCTGTAGCTTCATATAGTAAGATATGACAAACTGTACACATTTAACACTTGGCTGGCGGTCGATTTTTATATGAACAAAAAACCTATTTATTTACTTTTAAGATTCTAACATCGATAATTTAATATTTTATCGACAGCTATGTGTGGGTCGACTTACTTTTTAATTAGAGGACCTTATTACTTTTACTTTAACGGTCTACTTAAAAGCCGGTGACCGGGCTCTTCGAAGGCCCTCAGTCGAATTTCTTACTTCAAGTCTAGTTGTCGCGACATATACACAAAGTCAGCGATAACAGAACTTCGGCAATGACATAAACACTTTGATGCCACAAGTCTTATAATTAATATAAGATTGTATATATATTCAAAAGTATGCTGAGAATACATTAAAATTGACATATCTTTACCTATAAGTCTATGTTGGTACGATTGGCTTCATATTTATTTCCTTTAAGTTTTCTCGATCACATCAACACATACCCTGCATTTGACAGTCAATATATATATATACACAAATGGAGTTTCTCAAAAATTGTTTATTAAAAGTTTACACACACTTGTTATTCTTCATTTTTCAATGGGTATGTTCTTGTTTTTCCCTTAATGCCATCCCTCATTATACTTGTATACAAACGCATTGTCTCTTTCATTGTTGGTAATGTATTTTCTTTTTCCATTAATCAAGGTTATTCTTATCTTCTTTTTGTAGATACCTTTGTTGAATACAATCGGGAACACGTTATGTACCACTGGAATTTTCTTCATAAAAACTGCCTTACAACGAGTACTCGTATCCCTGCACTGCCTCCAACCTCTATCCAGTTTTTCTCTGTTTCTAGTATGTCGATTTGCAGACAACTACAAACAATATTGATGTTATTTCTTCTTTGCAGGTTTTTAAACCACACATGATTTGCTCTGCTATTTTTGAAGCCTTTGTGTTTATGCATAAAAAACTTCTAGAATGTATTTTAACTTATACATTTAGTATATACATAAACGTATCAATGTGTCATCTCGGATAAAGAGTACCTTTCCATATATATCCTTTTTATGTTTTTTAAATATAAATATAAGGTATTTACTATGTTTTTAAATATGATCATAAAACTCTCATAAATTGGGATTATTATACATGCCTGAGATGACATTTTATACATTTAAATTTGTGTTTTCGAATGTGGCCTTGCTCATACAATTTAATGGCATTTAAATGATATACTCTCTTTAAATATAGAATTCATTTATTTATTTTGTGTTTGTCTTTTGCCTACCTAATGCTTAAATTTTTAATATTTAACCTTAATTTATATATATATACATTTTCTTAATGACATTGCCCCTTAAAGGTTAGGCAACCCATTTTACTTGTTGTAAAACTTTTAACTTATGCTTATTATATACGGTTTAAACAAAAAATTAATGTTCTTATTCTATAACTTTACTTATTAATTTTTATAATTCTTAAAAATATAAAGATCACGGAAATATGCTTATCTAACTAGTGCTTAACTTAGATATACATTTAGGATAAACAGTTCAAAAAATTATATCATTTGATTTCTAATACATAACTTTAAAAATACAATTCATATTCGTATTTAAAATTTATAAAATCATTAAATTATGTCGTACCGTTACACCCGTCATAACCAGACTCAGGACTGGAAGAGCCTTGTTCCCATCCCAACTTTATATCTGGTGATGACTTCTATATACATGAAACCTTGCTGCATCTCAATTTGTCCAGTGATTCGTTCGTTACCATTTCACGACCATACAATTCAACGATAAAATGTCTTCCAGAATGAGTTATAGCGTCTTGAGAGGCTTCTGGGTTTGTGAATTTTGCAGCATATTCCTTCAGGTGTAGCTGCTTTTCGAGTAGAGAGCACAACTTCGATCTCTCATGACTAAAAAAAGCCGATGTACTCGTATTTGAATGATATGGATGAGTACCATGAACTTGCTTTATTGCCTCTCTCTGATTTGTGGAAGAATACGTTTGTCCAGTGAGCACAACAAGAACATCAATGTCCTCACTTACAATTACAGGACCTGTCATAATTTGATGCTTTAAACAAATTTCTAAAGAATTCAAATGTACTTAAAAGAAAAATGTTTTTCGAAATTTCTACCGGAAGTAGGTCTTTTACTCTTGTCGAAAATCAGTTTTTGCGAATATTTCGCGTCATGCTTTCTAGACAAATACGTTATGAGTATAGAAGCATTTAAAACTTAATTTTTAATACTTTTTGTATAATTTTATTTTTAAAACTCCGATAGAAAGTAACACTGTTACTTTTATCAAATAGCGATTTTTTGCAAATTTTTCATAAACCATACATTCCATATAGATTTATCAAGAGAACAAAAGTATTTAGAGCTAGATTTGAAATAATTTTTGTTTGAAGGAAATTTCAAAATTCGGACAGGAAGTAACACTTTACCGAGTAACACTTTTTCAAAAAAGTATGCATTCTGTAGAGATTTATTAAGAGACTAGAAGTACTTAGAATAGGATTTTAAATATTTTTTGTATAAAAAAAATTCAAAATTTGGACCTGAAGTAACGCTTAACTCACAGGTTAATTTTTTAAGAAAATAAAAGTATTTAAAGCTAAATTTAGAATAACCTTTGTATAATTTGGATGGCATATACGTATTAGACAGTCGTGTGGTGCCTACACCTAATTTTTTTATCATGTTTTCTATTTGTTCCTTTGTTACTCCCCCATCTTGCAAATTATTTGCAAAAATCAATCAGGATAAGTACAGTTAAAAAATCATAGCAAACTGCATCACAATGGACACACTAATATGCAGCACGTGCACAAAAATAATCGCAACAGAAAGCAGAAACCAAAGATTACAAATATAAGTCCTTATTAATGTTTCAATTTTGATTGTACATCAGGTAAGTACACGGAATGTGTAGATTCTGTTATCGCTTTGTAGTACTGTTAATTTAATTCTTATTCCTTTGAATACTTCGTTATTAATGATATTATCATTAACATTATCTTAAGATTTGGTTTTCTTATCAACGGGCATGAGAAAGCGTTCAATTCTATCACTTAAATGTGTATGGTGAAACAATTTAACTATCAAATATATATATAACGTACAACTGTGGTGATTAGAAAGCTTTGCTGAACGGAAACTGATACTCAAATTATAGAAGATACATTTGTTTTATTTATGTGCATAATGCAATGATAACACTAGCCGAGAATTTTAATTTTTTTAATAACTATTGTAAAAATGGGTGTATAGTTCTTTCAGTTTTTAACTGAAGGCATAACCATAAACCAAATCTTTCCACCAAGTCTAGTTTTAGAGTTATAATCATACTCTAGTAGATAAACAATAATAATATTGTATTTAGAAAACCTGTTAAGTTATAAATAAAAAGAAATAGATAAGTACAAACAGTTTGAATACTTGAATGTTAATTAGTATGAAGAATACAAAAACACTTAAGGGATCATCACAGTGTGACGGGTCGAAAAGTAACTAATTTTTGCGATTTTATTTTTGACGACTAAAATATGCTAAACAATCTGATTCTTTTGTGTAGTATCAAAACACTCACGAAGTACAGAAAATAAATTTTCAAACGTTTATTCACATTTTTGATAACATTCTTTCAACGGACGAAAATGTCTTCGAAAAAAAGGAGTCCTCACGATCGTAGCCGCAAATCTCATATGAAACGAAATCTGGAAAAAGGTTATTAATCAGTATGAAAACCGTTATCTTGCTATGGAGTTTTTTTTTTCATTATCAAAAGTGACAAAATGGCGGCGATTTGAAAAAAAAAGGATCGAATTCAACATATTTTTCTGACGGTTTTTTCGTTATGAAAAATAGAAAGATTTCGAAAAATAGAAAAAGCTTCCATAGCAAGATAAAGAGTAACGTAAAGAATGTTGAGTTAAAATTTGATATCGATAGCTTGAGAACTCTTCCTTTGAGAGTGTACACCGTTTTGAAAAACTACATTTCGAGAAGAACGCGTTCAAAGTTTCGAGTGCAGAATTTTCATATAAATAGTCTACTTACGGTCAATCAGCAATGCCAGTTTGAAACCCAATCCGCGAATCGATTTTTTGTAAAATTTCACATCACCGATACATTTTTTGCACTTGAGCAACTGTTGAAGTGCGCCGAAAACTAGACAGAATTCAATAAAACAATAGCTAAAACTAGGGGTCTGCGGTGCACCGAAAATTCGGTACCGGTACGGTACAGAACGATGTACCGTCAGCGGTTCGGTACAGACAACGTTCTCGGTACCATCTCGGTACGGTACAGTTTACAATGACAAAACGAAAAATAATCCCATACTATTTATTTATAAGCATTTTTCTTCATGTATTATTAACGTTTGTTCCGTTCAGTTACCGTCGCCTAAAAATAAGTTTGCATTGAATTGCTGAAGTTTACTTTGAATGTAATTACTGCTCCTATTAAGAATTTTTATGAATTAATAAAAACTACTTGTACTAAGGGATCAGTTTTACTTACCTTCATATTCTTTCCAATTAATCCCGTTTGGTTTTAGAAAAAAGGTTACATAGTAAATTGGTAAATATATGTAATATTATTAGTACCGTGTACCGTACCGAGAACCGCGGTACAGAATTATTTACCGTACCGAACCGTACCGAACTTCAGTTTTTGGTACCGCAGACCCCTAGCTAAAACCATGGTCAATTTTGACGTCAAAGTTCGGATTTTTTCTGACTAGTTTTGCTGCCGAAGTACTCACGAATTCAGAATCATTTTCAATGAAATGTCGATTCGTTCCCTTGAAACCTGAGGTTCTTTTCCTACAAGCTCGTCCACGTATGCTCCGAGAGCCTTTCTTATCCTGCCACATGGATTCTTCGGGCGTTTTTCTCGTTGATCTATCCACGCTCGATATCGGAAACGTACTGGCTTATCTAGCGAGCAAGTTGAAACGTGTTTCTGCAGGAACGCTGGCAGTTCCAGCAGTAACTCGTACGGCGCCGTCCGCGTCACCTCTCATGTAGCTGCTTGATAAGAAAGGCTGTAGTGACCAAAATAATTCGAATTTCACCCCAAAATTGTAACAGCATGTTTATAACTATCTATACTATCTGATAATACAAAAAAATCGAAAATTTGAAAATTTTACACTGTGATGATCCCTTAACTGCACGCAAAGGAATATTGCTGATATATCAATGTTTTGCATAAATTTATTTCTTCATTTTATGTTCCCTGTTGGCTTCTCTAATGAGAAACTAGCAAAAATTTCCCATCATAACGGGATCTCACCTACCTTGATGTTGTTTCTCCATTTCTGCAATCTCTTGATAGAACCTTTCCCCCTGTTCATCACTTGTCTTTCCTAAATTAGCAGGAAAGAAATCCAAACGTGAATGCAAAAAATTAACTTTGAGCCACATTCGGCACCCTAAATCTTTGTAGTTTTCTAGCAAATTTGTCACGATTTCTTGGTAGTTTTCGCTCATTTGATTTCCCAAAAAATATTTCCAAACATTTTTAAAACAAGTCCATGCTGCCAGATCTAAATCATGCATGGTACGTTCAAAATTTTCAGCTTCCTAATTTGTGGATTCCTTCGCGAACTTTCGCATCAGGCAGCTTAGGAAACTTATCCCTTAAAAATTTAAAACAGTTGTCTTCTTTTTCTAGTACTTTGACAAGCTGTATAATAACTCCTAATTTAATGTGCAGAGGGGGTAAAATCACCAAATTAGAAACCACTAACGGCGCAAATTTTATTTAAATGCTCCTGGAACAATGCTGATCCGGGGCTGCCATTCCTTTATTTGGTAATGATGCTGAACTGCTCAGCTATCCCGCAGATACAAAAAACAACAATATTTGGTAAGCCCTCCTTGTAGTCCAAGTAATAAGGAAATAACCATAAGGCCACCACAGATTTGCCAGGGATGATTTGAATATTGAATGAGATTTAAGGCGGTTCGCCCAGTCGATGGGCAACCCGCAAAATCTTGAGGGTGGAAGCGGAAGGTAGGCTGTAGAAACACCACGATATTGTATCTGTCTCTTCTTAGAAGAAGACGGAGCAGGATTTTTGTCGAGGCTCGGGCGAAGTTAAAATCATGTAAACGAGTATGAATTGATTCAAGCACGAATCAGTCAAACTAAGATTTTGCTCACTTCACGAACAATCAAAAAATAGGAAATATATAGGAAAATCGACTGAATAGGGCATATGGTTAATCTTGCTGTAAAGTAATTGTTTAAATAATTTCTAAAGGCTGCTAAACTTGTGAAAGTCACTCATTTTTGACATTATATCTCCCCCGCCTTGAAAACGAAGCTATATAGAGCAAAATTGTATAGTACCTTTTTTGTAAAACATGAAATTTTCTACAAAAAAGTTCGCGACGACCCCATAGTGAAGTTGATAGTTTAGACGTGGGAGGTAAAAGAAAGGAAATATAAGGGAGTTCGTTATGTAGCGGTCTGGACCAGTCCTTTGTAGAGCAGTGACCGGTCGAATTCGATTATAAAATTAATAACGTCACGGGTCTAGTAGCAGAATCACTATATGCACACTTGTTCTGCATTAGCAAATATGTATTTCCATCCTTCTCTAAAATTGTGATTTTGTTAATTCTTAACGTCACCGTGGTCCTGAGCACGGTCATTGACGGTAATTTATTTGGTACATATATATCTATCCCAAGCAGCAAAATCACAATTTTAGATGTTTGAAAATGTGAATATAATAAAAGTCAGGAAGACTAATTTTTTGATAGCAATTCCATTTCTTTATTAAAATAGATTATGTTATATCAACTACATAAGGTATAATATATATAATGTGAGTTATAGGTATAATATTTTTAAAAAATTATCCGTTCAAACCAAGAAATGGAAAGGTCGGTCTAACAGATTACGAATCAGAATAAAAAGATGGAATATAAATTGATGTGATATACTTATTATATAATGAATGTACACATAAATATTTAACAACTTTGCCTGAAAATGAATAAACTTGATTTCATTGATATTATATACAAACATGTGTTTAATTAGGAAAAAATTAAACGCTAACCGCGCTAACTAAAATACATAATTTCTCACGACACAAGTCCCACAAAAAAAAAAAATTCAGGCTAGTTTTGTACCATGGTCTTGTTTGTTAGCTACGAGAAACATCCTGACGGACATTATACTTATTTTGAATTCAGTTAAAACATAGGGCCTAGAATAATTATAACACGTTCAGTTTGGAGTCTCCGCCCATTCGGTAGTTGAAGCTAAGATGAACTATGCAGCGCCATTTTCCAGTGGGTTAAATATGCAGACTTGGTGAATGCAAGGTTTACGGTGCCAATTGATTATACATTTATTGAAGGATGTATTTTATTTCTGATTTTTGTAAGATATTTGCAAAAGACAAATCTATGCTTCTATAGAAATACTTTCTCGATATAAGTTCATATTTTTTCTTATAGGCACGTTAAAATTCAGTCATTTTAGCACTTTTTACATTAGAATTTCTCTTAAGTGGGGAAAGTTATTGAAAATCTAATTCTGTAGAAGCATAGAACCAACTTTCCTTTTATTACAGACAAATTTTCATCAAGAAAGAACCTACAGTAATGGCACAATCAATTGGCAGCACAACCCCTGCGCGTCTTCACAAATCCGACCGTATGAACAGCCTTAATATAGTTGACATACTGTCACACGCGTCTTTTGTGCTTGTAGAATGAGCCATTGGAATTGATGGTTTCGAGTTACTATTATAAAGTTTATTATTTGCTAATTTCTCATTTGCCCTTGTTACTTACCGAATAGCTTCCAGTCTACCAGCACTTTCTTCTGTTCACAGTTTATTTGGCTGGTTATTTATCTTCAGTTTATTCAAAAAGCCTTCCAGCCTTGCGGGACCAATTCCATATTCTGCAATTAATTTTTTGATACCTTACTTTTACCGTAATACCTTTATTCGCTTCCTCTTTCACAATTTCTTTTAGTTTCCGCTGGATTCCTCTTTCTTTCCATGTTAATTCTGAGTCTGAGTATATGTTTTTGTTTTTTTCCTTTAAGTATGTTTATCAGTCCAGTTGGTCATTTCATTTATATATCTGTTGTGTTCTATTTTGAATGCCTTTTTTATTTCCACTTCTAATTTAGTTTATTTTTTTAATCATGTTTTGTATTTATTCCTACATTACTCCCTCACCGTGCAAATTAATTTGCATAAATCAATCAGGATAAGTACAGTTAAAAAATCATAGCAAACTGCATCACAATGGACACACTAATACGCGGCACGTGCAATCGCAACAGGAAGCAGAATTCAAATATTACAAATATAATTTCTTATTTGTGTTTCAATTTTGATTGTACATCAGATAAATGCACGGAATGTTAAAATTCTGTTATCGCTTTGTAGTACTGTAAATTTAATTCTTATTCTCTTGAATACCTTGTTATTATATATTATATTAACATTATTTTAAGATTGGGTTTTCTTATCACCGGACATGAGAAAACGTTTCATTCTATCACTTATATATGTATGGTGATACAATTTAACTATCAAATATACATATAGACGTACAACTGTAGTGATTAGAAAGCTTTGCTTAACGGAAATCGATACTCAGATTATAAAAAATACATTTGTTTTATTTATGTGCATAATAAAAATGATACTATTGAAGAAACAGCATTCAAAGTTCGATAAATACGATTTGAGATTACAGATCATTGTTATAATATTTGATTTGTATTGCAGATAGGTAGAACAATCATGAAGCTAAGGCAATGATTTCAACTAATATGTTTAATCCTTCTAGATAGAGTTGCTATCTCATCAAAATTATTTGTATACCCTACTATTCAAAACATGACGTTATGCTCGATGAAGAATTTACACTTTCAATTAATTAATCGTCTATTCACCTGTGAATTTGAAAAATAATTGCAAATAATGAGGTGTGGCCTTCACACGACTTTCTTATATATATGAGCGTTTCAAATTATACACAAATTATTCCAAACTGTTTTAAATACTTTTGTCTAATTATCTTTTGGAATATAATTTATATATGTTTCTTTTCTTGTACCTGTCATGTAGTTTCATACGAATATATATATATATGAAGATATAGAAAAATAAACCAAGAGTAAGTGTATTAGTTCAGGTCCAAAGTACTTCTACTTTCTTAATAAATCTCTATGGAATGCATACTATGCAAGATATTCGAAAAAACCTGATACTCGCTAAGAGTAAAATTGTTACTTCCGGCCTGAATTTTGAGATTTCCTTATTCAAAAAATATTCCAAATCCAGCTCTAAATACTTCTGTACTCTTGATAAATACACATAGACTGCATAATTTACGAAATATTTGCAAAAAATCGCTATTCGATGAGAGTAAAAGTGTTAACTTCCGGTCTGAATTTCGAAATTTTCTTTTACAAGATTTTTTTAAAATTAAGTTCTACGTACTTTTATACTCGCAATCTAAATACCTGCCTAGAAGGCATGATATCCACAAAAAATTGATTTTCAATAAGAGTAAAAGGCCTACTTTCGGGAGGAATTTCGAAAAACGTTTTAATAATTCTGAGTACATATGAACTCTTTTTAAATTTGTTTAAACTTAGTAGTTGACGAAGTATTGGCAAAATTCGAACTAATACTTCCGGTGTACCGATTTTACTGAAAATCTAATCAGATCTCAAGAGGGAGATTATACTCGTAAATACAAAATTTGGAATTGACAACTAGCCTTTTTACCGCCACCGTGGTCAGAGGGAAAGAGAGAGAGAGAGAGAGAAAGAGATAAATTTTATAAAAACCAATTTTTCTGTATCAGGGGACTTCAAAAAGTGGACATCTGCAAAAATCTCGATATCAAAAATGTTCGTCATCTTTATAGGTTTAACAAGTTCGTATCTACTGAATACGAATATCCATAATTTCAGCAGCGGTACCGCATTGGATGGCAGTCCAAAATCAATTTGCTCTATCTTATTCGTCAAAATATCCCATTGATATTTCAGCCAATAAAATGAGAGAATCCAATTATTTTCTTTCCTCTCAAAACCAGTGTTTTATAAATATTTTTGGTATAATTTCAAAATACAAAATATTTAGCGATAACATTTTCGAATTTGTATTTAAACTCCTACCCAATATATAACACAAACACCTAAACAAAAATAATCTCATTTTGAATGAGGGTGGACAGATTTCATATTTAAATTGAAGAAAGGGAAGTTATTTAAATCAATTAGATGTAATTGAAAATCAGATATACTTTATTAAATTTATTAATTTCTAAGCTTTCTAACATATTGAGTTTTTATCGTTCTCTAATACATGTAATGTTTTAAAAATACTATTGAATTTGTGATTATGTTCTAAAATGTGATTCGAAAAACTTAAGTCTGTCGTCTTGTCCTCCCAGTCTGTCCTACATACAGACTTTTACAGCATTCGCACTTCAACTTGTACACCCTGAGTTTAATCTATTGCCCGTTTTATCTATATTGTTTGTTATTGCTTTTTGCATGGAATTATTTGTAAATACATTAGTTTCAAATAAACATCACTCATATATTAATACAAGTTATAAATTGATATAATCAAAATTATACAAACAAGCGATTTCCTGTTACCTAGTAAGAGTTTATTTACGAGCGATACTCTTTTACTTTCTTATACGTAGTATAAGGAAGTATTGTGATGATGAAAATTTTCGAACTCGAGATTTTTGCAGATGTCCACGTTTTGAGGTCCCTGATACCAAAAAAGTGGTTTTTAAAAAAATGTCTGTGTGTGTGTGTGTCTGTGTGTCTGTCTGTCTGTCTGTGACCACGATAGCGGCCAAACCGCTGTAGATATCAATTCCAAATTTTGTATTTACGTGTATAATCTCCCTCTTGAGATCTGATTAGTTTTTCAGTAAAATCGGTAGACCGGAAGTAGCAGTTTACTTCAGCGAAAAAATCGAATTTTGCGAATATTTCGTCAACTACTAAGTTTAAACAAATTTATAAAGAATTCATATATACTTAAAATTAAAATTGAGAATAATTTTATTTAGAAAGTTTTTCGAAATTCCTACCGGAAGTAGGTCTTTTACTCTTATCGAAAATCAGTTTTTTGCGAATATTTCGCAAGTCATGCTTTTTAGACTAGTACGTTACGGGTATAAAAGTATTTAAAACATAATTTTCAATATCTTTTGTATAAAAAAAATTTCAAAATTCAGACCGGAAGTACCACTTTTACTCTTATCGAATAGCGATTTTTTGCAAATATGTCGTAAGTTATGCATTCTATATATATTTATCAAGAGTACAAAAGTATTTAGAACTGGATTTGCAATATTTTTTGTATATATCAAATTTCAAAATTCGGACCGGAAGTAGCACTTTTACTCTTAGCGAGGAGCACTTTTTTGATAATATCTTGCAAAGTATGCATTCTATAGCAATTTATTAAGCGAATGAAAGTACCTAGAATAGGATTTTGAATAAGTTTTGTATAAAAAAAATTTTAAAATTGTATAGTTTGAAACGCTCATACGTATAAGAAAGTCGTGTGGTGGCCACACCTCATTTTTTAATTTATGTATTGTCTTAGCTCAAGCAGTATTAAATACACTTAGTACATTTGATAAAGTTACTTGTTTTCATTTTGGGTAGTTACTCCTTACAGAAACTGAACGTTTCCATATTCATGCCGTAGTATTGTAGAATTAATTTACTGTCGCATGAATATGGAAGCGTGTAGCTTCCCAGGGTAATACGATATCTTAACAAAATGAATTCGATAAAGATTTGGAATTTAAATTTCACAATGAAATTTTAGGGACACTTACTATGAAACAATAAAATAAGCTCTATAGAAAAAATATGCGATGATATCTTAATTATCAGAAAACTAAACACATCTGAATCGCTCCAAAGAAAGTTTCCAAGCGCGTTCATTTAAAATATACATTATCCTTTCATAATTGTAACAACTTTCATTAAGCGATGGTGGTGTAATGGTCAGCATAGTTGCCTTCCAAGCAGTTGATCCGAGTTCGATTCTCGGCCATCGCAATATTTTTAAAAATTGAATTTCTTGGAATTAATTGCGTGCTTTTATACCGGTTGTGTCCATATTCATCATAACTTACTACGAAATTTTGAATACCTATACACGAGCCATTTATAACACAACTTCATAAATTTATTAGAAATTAATAAAATCGGTTTATTCGTAACCTTTAGAAGGTTCTCGATCGTGTGGACCATTGTGTGCTACTCTGTAAGTAAGGAAGCTATGGTAATATGTAATATGCACCTTGATATGATTGGCTATATTCTTATGATACCAACAGATAATAACATTATGTTCCGTCTAGTTGACTGAGGGTTGACGTAAGGGCCCCGCAGGAGTCAGTTCTAGATCCTTTACTCTTTTTAATATATATTAATGATTTATCTGACTACCTAAAAATGCAGATAATCGTAATTTTGTGGATGATACAAATATTTTCGGTGATGAACGTATTGTAAACGAAAAAATCAGAGTTAGATTACGTACCCTAACTCTGGGTAACAATTAATAAATTACATATAAGTATTGAAAAGACGACTACATTATCTTCTTGGAAATTATAAATAGAAACTTATCAAACAGCTGTCGAAAATTATTTACGTTCTAAAACAATTAAAGAAGTTAGTTATTTTATTGGCATGCATGTATATAATCAAGCTATATAAGAAATGAAAAGATGCAAATCTCAACAGTGTTATTTTAGAAAACATGATAAAACATAATTCTAATAGACCAGATCGATATATCTACCACCCTTTATATACTTAAATAATCATGTGTCTATTTGTTATATTGTCGACCTCTGTTAAGGTAATCCCTTTGTAATATTAGTTGAAATGAAACTGCCAAATATAAGTGTATCAGTAACATTATGTACATCAATAAAATGGCAACATCAAACAACAGATTACCCAATTTTACGATTTGAAATACTACTTACATAAATAGATAACTGGTTCTTACTGTATTAGGCACCTATAACTTCTCATAGTCTTTTATGCTTATTATTGTAATAAAATAATCGACAATAATATTGGATGTTTCATATACTAAAAACAGGCTTTAATAACTGCAACAAAATAATCATTTTGAATTTATGTTTGTACAAGTCTTAAATTTCTTACACTCATCTTAAATTTTGTAATAAATATGTTGATGGCACATGACTCTCATAATTTTGTAATAAGTTTTATACAAAAGTCGATCCAAATGAGGTTTAAAATATTTCTTTTATAGCCTGTTAATAAATATGACAAAAATATATAGGTAAGAGGATACATATCTGCAGAAAACTACTTTTAGATAAGAGTAGAATCCTACTTATTACATTTCTTATACTTAATGGTTTACTGATAACGTAACGGATTTTTGTTAATTGTTGTTCTTAAATCCATTTATTTATTGTAAAATATGTAGATGAGAATCAGAAAACTATTTCAGGATATATTTTAATTTATTATTCGTATTTTCCATAACTGGCAGTTTTCAGGTACGTATGAAAATTGGAAATACTTATTTCACAATAAACTAGATTACTTAACGCAACGCACTTAAATTTTATTATATATTCCCGAATAATTACAATATACAAACTTTCCAGTTAAGTTTATTCAAGGTATAAACAATTACCTAGGGTATACAGTGTGTAATTCTACGGAAAATGACTAGCAATAAACACAACAGCACTGAGTCAGAATCATGGGGAATATACCGACTTGCTGAACGGAAAAAGCACTGCGATGAATAAATGTTAAGAACGTTGTGCTTTCCTTAGATTAATTCGGATACTAATTATGTCTTGTTATTTTAATATAATTAAGCTAATTTTTGAAAGAAATTTTACGAAAGCCAGTTCCAAAAATAATAAATAGTTCAATTTGTATATTGAAAAATAATTATTACTACCAAGAAGACTCCAACAGTTAATAATGTATACCTTAAGGGGGCTTACGCAGAGGTGCCGACTAACTGCCATGAGGTAGGACGTAAGGGGGTGGCGATATTTGCGCTAATGTAAATTCTGGAGATTACAAGGTTTCGTTAAAACAATAGTACCGCTTTTATTTACGAAATATCAAAAAGAAACTTAAAACACAAATAAACAAAGGCTCAATGCATGCTCTACTGGAATTAGTTTTTAAAATAAAGTTTCTGAAACTGTGTTATGATGTTGTAAATTTTGCTAACTTTGAGAGTGAAATGTACGAGTAAATGATCTGAATTACATATATAAAAGTACTCCCAACGAAGCCTTAATTAAACCGTTGTATTCAATTTAAAGCAAAAACATATTAAGAAAAACATAAATTTCTGCTGAATTTCGGCGGAATTTACATTAGCGCATATGGCGCCATCCCCTACCTTACGGCAGTTAGTCGGTACCTCTGCGTAAGCCCCCTTAAAGCAGAAGAAAAAATGAGGTGTGCACATATGCCTATGCATTAATAAACGTGTGAGTAGAAGTGTTATATTCGGTAACGATTTTCAATTTTTTTAATACAAAAATTATTCCAAATACTTCTATACGGTAGCGTTTAATTTGTCAGCGATGTGCAAACAGTACTGGTATAACAAAATTTTAAGTTGATAGAATTTGAATTTATAGTAAATTTTGAGTGTATGGAGGCACTATTGTTTTGGCAATAATATATACTATTAACTTCAATAACGTGAGTTTGGAAAGACCTCAACATTATAGCCCATATTTGTGATGATTTCTGTTATTTGCTATCCCTACTCTCTTCTAAATTGTGTAATTTTGAAAATGTATTTAAACATGTGTCAAATTAGAATAGTATTTATGTCAACCTGCTAGCTATTTAAACAAATATTATGATAGATCAGGGTTTGTCTCTGAGTTCTAGTACAAAATACCATAAAAATCAATACGTACGTATATACTTTCTTTCAACTTTGCTGGAATTGGTTTCCGAGTGATATTATATCGCATTAGTTCAACAGTTGATACAAAATTATGCCATGGCCAACTGGATTTGACTATTCGCTGCGCGATAATAAGGGCATCACGTAACTGCGATTTACATTGTTGAAAATGATTCTGCTAACCTCAAAAAATCGATTCTTAAGTAACACCATCTAGTAATATAATAATAAACCCAAAAAGAATGATTTCTCGATTTTTATTGAAATAAAATTTAAAATAACACTTTAAACATTAAGTTTACAATAATTAATACATATTACGAATTCAGAAAAAAAATTAAATAGAACGAAATAAAGTTAAAAGTGTTGCTGAAAAATACGTTGTTGAGTGTTTCAAGGATAACAATTTTACTTACATTTCTAATTTTTTCCTAATAATTCAAAATGTAAAACTGGTTGTGGGAATCAATTATGCTGTAAAGTGTATGATTGGGTTTTGTATGACTTCTTTCTGATTCCAGAGAAGTGGTTTTTGCAAACATGCCTGCGTGTGTGTGTGTGATCACGATAGCGGCCAAACCACTTAAGCTAAAAATACCACACTTTATATTTACAAGAGTAATCCTCCTCTTGAGATCTGATTAGACTTTCAGTGAAATCGGTAGACCGGAAGTAGTAGTTTACTTCCGAGAAAAAAATCAAAATTTACCTACTAAGTTCAAATAAATTTCTAAAGAAAACAATAGTACTAAAAAGTAAATTTCAGAAAGATTTTATGAAAAAAAATTTTCGAAATTCTTACCTTATATTATCGAAAAACAGTCTATATCTAGCAAATTATGCAGTATCGCAACAAATTTGAAAAAGGTTATCCTTCAATTTTATTTTAAAAATTTGTAATGTGGGACATGCTCTGTTTTCATTGGATAAAACATTGAATAATTACAACCTACAAAAGCCATGGTCTTCAGAAAGGAAGTCGTTCTATGTACAGGAGGTAAATGATTATAGTGGCGGGTTTTATAGTTATTCGGCAAGTTAAATGCAAAACTGCTGCGATTTCTAGACACATATCAGAGAACCTCAAATAAATACCTTATTGATCCTGAACACACGCCATGTCGCAATTTAAAAATAGTTTTAATAGCCTTCTTCTGTACGATAAAAATCACTACTCAGCCCCAATGCACTATTCCATAACGCATTTTGAAGCCAGAGTAGTAAAAATGTCTTAGTGTAGCCGAATTACAAGATTTATAACAGATCAACAGCACTAATATCATCGCCAACACTATTCAATGAAATTACTAAATTTATGTCATCAGTATATAGCATCGCCTCAGCAGTGCCAACTAGGCAGCTAGGGAAGTCACTACTAAAAATTAAAAATAACGTTGGCCCCAGGACAGATTCCTGTGGAACACCCATACGTACATCAGTGCTGGCAGAAAAATAGTTGGTAAAATTCATTATATTCAATAGGTACTCCTGAACACGATTATTCACCCATCACATTTTGTTAAAGAGTTGTGGACAATATTCCAGGAAGAATAATGGTACAAAATCCGTAATAATTTTATTTAAAAAAAATACAAGACAACCTCCAGACAACTATTTTTAAAAGCGATCAAAAAAAGGAATCAGAATAAAACTGCGACTATGGAAATTATTATCCATTGTGTATATATATATAGTGAAATAACATTGTCCAGTCAACGAAGTCCAAAAAAGGTCGAATGGAGGAAATAATTCGTGTAGTTGCAAATTTTTGTTCAATGGTAGAGGGGAATGTCACGAACAACATGACCGGTGATGGAAGAGTGTTTAAAAGTCATATTTATACGTTTTTCTTGAATAACTCGAAAACCGTGGCCTCTAGCGAAAAGTGTCCATGTATAAAATTAAACTACATAAAATTTATTAAACAAGAAGGCCCTATCCAGTTTATCTCTATGATGAATAGTTTGCGAGATGAGGGAGATGGTTTATTAAAAAGTAGTGTTTTAACGTTTGATGTTAAATGAAGTGGATTCAGACAAAATATTAAATGTTTGTACAACAGTGTAGTAGTGTTGCATTCAGGAACAAATTGTGGGCTGGGGATATTGAGGGAGCAGGGTTGGAGTGCAGATGCTTGAGTGAGATAAGTGGCCGGTTGAAAGGAATGTATATAACGTTGGCGAACAGGGGATATATAGATTGGTGAAAGCAAGTGATTTAAGAAAAGATTGGAAAGCTGAAGGTTTCGGGAACAAGAAACACGTGAATCTTGCAAAAAAGACTACACCAGAGCAGCAGAGTTATTTCAGAGCAATAGCCTTTAACGTCACATGGTGCCCCACGTTTGCGTTCTGCTGAAGAGAATTTGATTTTAAAATCAAATGTCTGTTTTGTGCGGAAGCTATTGACAATGAATTTCGTGATAAACAAAAACCAATATATGCGGCGATAGGTTTACAATGTTTGATCCTTCGGTTACGACAATACAATTACTGTTCGTGAACAGAGGAGGAAAGATCAATGGGGAGACACCATCCTAAGACGCACCTGCTCTGTTGGGAATCCACACGCTGCAGATGCAATCTATCTTGAGAATTGCTATAAAAAGTTATTTCTTTATAGCTTCTGCACCTACATCGAGAAAAAGAGGATGCCCTGAGGAGGATGAAATTTCTGCATCAGTGGAGAAGACATTCAATTACATAAAAGGAAATGACGACTGCCAGTCCTCCTTGGACCTGTTGTGGAACAAGTTTTGGCAACAAAAACCTCAAATAAAGAAGAGAGAAATACGAGGGCAGCGTTGTTTTCAGCACAATTCGCACAAGAAGAACTGTTGTATGCTTTCGTAGTGCAGCAGAATAGAAGAGAATCAGCTGCTAGGAAAAAAGCAGCTGCCGCAATAATCTTGGAAGATATCGAGTCAATGGCCTATAACAGTTCTGTTTCTGCACCTTTTGACAAATTTTGTAGTTGGCCGAGGAAATGCAACCTCGTATACTCCGTGTCTTCGTGGATTGCATTTCAGCAAAGAAAATGGTAAAAGAGAAAATTGAAAAGAAGCTGACATTTATATCACATGCCCTTATTCTGTCATTCGCCCTCGATCTCACATGTTTCTTATCCTACATGACGTAGCCTCGTTCGTTCACTAAAAGATTGGATCAAAAAACTTGGACAATCTAGCTGCTGGTTTGCGATTCAGTAGCAGTTATCACGCAGCTCAACAGCTGAAGCCATCAACATCTTAACATTAAACATTAATTTTATACCATTAAAACACTATTTTTAATAATGCGCGATATTTTCATCTCCACCTTTCACAAACTATTCATCGTAGTGATACAAAGGACTT